>QFET01009860.1:0-55846 GCA_003316355.1 Tuber calosporum | reverse complement strand
CTGATTGGACACTCCTGTCCCCACCCCCTCCTTACTACCAGTACAAGCCGTCCCTTCGCTAACATGCCTTCATGGGCCTTGACTGCTTCACAGCTGGGCGAATCCACCAAATGCGCGCAGGCAAGAGCTATCTTGCTGCTCAACCCTCATGGAACGATGCCGATCGCTCACCCACCTGCCCTTCCTGCGACTCAGAGGATGAAACCTTCGAGCATGCAATCCTCCACTGCCCCTCCAAGTCCCGAGAACGCCGGCTTTACCTTCCGAAGCTGTCTTCGATAGACCATGGCTCTCCACTGTGGGCCGACCAGGACATGATCCTTGGTCCTGCCTCATACATCCGCACTACTTGCACGAACTTCCCGCCCACTATGCCAGCGGTTTTTGCTACTGCTGCGTCCTCCTCCTCCGACTATGACTCAGGCTGAGTGGTTTGACCTTCCTACTATATCTTTTCTTTCCATTATGATTTCGTTTGATATCATTTCATTCTATACTTTCTGAATTAGTCGCCATTTTTGGGCGCGGTGACGGTATGGTCATCACTAGGGGAGAACTGGTGCGGTTATTTCTTTTGTTTTGCACGTTTGGAATTAACGTTTCGTTTATGCCATAGCTAGCGCTCCATGCAGGTTCCTGTACGTTAACAGCGAATATATGAGATAATCTAAAAAAAAAAAAAAATATACTGCTAGCCCAGTAAATTGCAAATCTTTAACGATTATTGAGACAGTCTGTGCAGATTGACATGAGCCACAACCTTCCATTATTATCTGTCCTGGCAAAAAGATTATGGAGAATTGGATCCAGGATAATTTTACTAGAGCGGAAGTAATTGCGGTCTCCCAAACTGGCTATATAAATAAATGTATTGCCCTTGCATGACTTGACCATTTTATCAAACATGCTGGTGCTGGTCCTGATAAGCATTGGTGCATTCTTCTCCTTGATGGTCATATAACGCAGACTCAGAATTACTTTGTTATCAAATGTCATGGAAATTATATCGTTCCTTTCCAGTTTCCCAAACATCTCACATATGTTCTGCTACTCTTAAATGTTGGTATTTTTCGCCCCTGGAAGCACTATGTTAACAAAGCTCTTGAGAATGCTCTTCACTCATTTGATATAGAGTAGACTATATCGTACTTCTTCCGCAACTTAAGTAACATCCATGAGGAGACCTTGCAGCCATATACTATTAAGAATTCCTTTACCGATTCTGAAATGTTCCCTGTTTCCTACCAGATAGCGCCAAAGAAAATACGCTATTACAACAAAGGGAAACATATTGGGGAACAATCTGATATTGGTATGACACTTGATAGTATTGCAAACACCCAGGGAGGGCCTGCGCTAGAGGAAGGTAGTGATTTGAAGATCCCTACACTTCTCAAAACCTATTTTGAGTGTCAGAAAGGGATTGGGGAGTGGATTGATCGTGTGAAAGATTTAGTCCTACGTCGAAAATCAGATTCCAACAATGGGTTAAAGGAACTCAGATATCTCTTGCCCAAGCTGAACTCCAGTAACAATCATACCAGGCTGTCCATTTATGAATGCAAGAGGAGGCCAAGCGCAAAAGTAAATCAAGATGGGTGGTTCAAAAAGGGGGTGTGATTACTGTTAAAACAGCAAGCCTTAAACAGCAGAAAAAGGGAGAGAAAGCGAAAGCTACTGCTATTAAGAAGTCTAAAAAAAGTATACAAATTGCAGTTAATAGGGCAAAAGCTTCCTTAAACTGTCATGGTATTAATGCTCACAATGCTGAGAAAGAGATAAAGAGGAGAGTTAAGGTGATCGATGCACAGGGGGAAAATGTCCCTGCTGAAATGCAGGTAGCAATTGTTGATTCAGAAAGAGATCCAAGTCCTGTGCATCTTGAGTCACTTCAAGCTCTGCCTGATCTATTACAAGCTTTATTGTTACTGGAATTAACATCTGCCAGTACCTCTAGCTTGATAGATCTTGCATTGCTTGCCCTAGATGCACATGTAGTAGATATTGAGATTTATACAACCAGACAAGTAGCAGAGCAGAGATATACGTCTGAAACTATGGGTGGAAAAAGTAGTCTGAGAGTGTATGATAGAGAGGACCCTGCTGATAAATCTGATTTTGATTCTTCATGCATTTAATCAGATTCAATTATGAGAAATGCTGACTGTGAATCTTTTATTGAGACTAGGTAGCCTAGGAGTATACTAGTATGGCATGTTAGTTATTCAAAACACATGTTCTTGAACCTTTTACAGTAATAGAACATGCAGGGTGATCAGTCTATACCAGTTCATTATCCCCACACATTGTTGAAAACTACTATTATGTAAGCCTTTCTGGAGCAAAAAAAAAAAAGGAAGAAGAATTAGCCTCCACGTCGCACTTGGATTCGCTTCACACTGGGCCTCGCCGACTATGAGCAACAGCAAAATAGGAGTGGAACTGGTTATTACCACTACTATGTTCCCTATAGTACTAACCAATCCGGGAATCCTAGTGTACACTGACCATGAAAGTCCTATCCTCATTTAGGAGTCATATAGTTAGCCTAATCCAGCCGGCACTACATGGTGTTAGGCTACATCATGTGCACCAAGTCGAGCACTGTGCCTTAGCAATGCCATCAGCAGTCATGAGCCAAAATTCCTTTGTGAAAAGATTATCTTTCCTGACAGTAATATCATTGACTATAACCTACTCCCAATTATCTCGAGAGTTCCTAAGGAACTCAGAAGATAATATTAAAATAGGGGGAGAACTGTCGATGGATAGGTCATTAATAGACAAAGTAAAAGGTATGGAACTCATAGAGTGACTGTTAATGTTGTAGTATTAAAGATGATAGTCCTGTTAGACTTGAGAGTCTGAATCCTTAAGGGATTGCAGGCTCTATAAATACAAAAGATTGTAGCTAGGAAAACTTAACAAAAGTACAAATATCCTATGAAACAACATGCTAACAGAGGCAGCATAACAAGGTAACGTAATCAGGGGTGGTATGGGTCAACACCTAGTTATGGGTCAGATATATATATTAGGAAACAACTCCAGTAATGTCAACCACTCAACCACAAACACTCTATTTACTCTCAAATTGTAATTACAGTATTACAGCTGTATTAAGAACAAGTCTATGTACTTTTATTTTGAGAAAGTACTATGATGAAAGACAAAGGATACAAAGTGTATGATACTAAACAGTTACTTTTAATCAGAAATATATTCATCGTCAACTATGTTATAGTTGATTTGATGGCATGTAGAGTGGTGGAGACGTGTAGTAGTGGTCCTCTGGACATTATTTTGTCGATTTTCCTGCTAGGAAATGTGAGCTATAAAACTTTAAGTATGGTAAATTTGACCTACATTTTGAACAACTATGTCATCATCACTCTCTTCATTTCCATCATCACCAGAACCTTCTGACTCCCCCAACTCATATTCAGCATTACTAATGACTACCTGCCTAGACTTATACTTCTGTCACCTCTTATTAGACTTGACAAGCTTGGCTGCCTGTCTTTTAAGGCTTGCAGCCTTCTTCTTCTCATCAAGGACTTCTCGCTTTCTATAAAGATGTTCAAGTTGTTTGGATCCCAGTATAAGACCACCCTTTAATTGACAGCGGTCAGGCTTGGTGCTCTTCCCTATGGCTTGCTGTTGCTGGAGGAGTTCTTTGGTAATGTTCAATTCTGCCTCTGTCTCTTGATGTAGGGAAACAAGCTCGGTAAAATACTTTCTGATCTCAACTGTTGGTTATATTTCTGGCACCTTACGTACCAACTTTACCAAGTGGTTTGGCCTTGTAGATCGGTCACTGCTAGCAGCAAGTGGGCAAAGACCTGTGCGCCGAATTGCAAGGGTGGTAGGGATGAGGCTTGTGATTGAAGAGTGGGATCACTGAGGATTCAATGTCAGTTGAATGTTATTAGACCAGTCACACGCCATGCTGACAGTAAGTTCTACTTGGTGAAGGTCTTGAGTCTTGCTCTATTGGGCATGGGAGAGAAGTCACCCTTCTGTAGCTTTGAATATGATCCATAGGCTCGCATCTTTGCTTCAACCTCTTGTTTTTATATGTATTGAGAGGAGAAAACAAACCAACATGAAGTAGCTGAAGCACATGGGTCGAGTGTGGAGGTAGGCAGAGGAGGTGAATATTGTGCTTGATAGCAAATTCAATAAACTGAAAGTTGTCACAATTGGAATTGGGGCCATCAAGGATGAGGATTCGTTGCTGTTTGATGCCATTCATGGGTCGGGTTTTCAGGTCAAATATTTGTACCAACCACTCATAGAAGATCTGGTAATTGGTGTATCCAGTAGGCGAATGAGTAAAGAAGGCAACCTGCTTCTCCTCAAAGCCGATATTGCTATGATGACCCAAAACACGTGTCCTTGCAGGATAGATAATAAGAGGAGGCAAAACTATTCCAGATTCTGAAACAGCTACAATATCAGTGACCCAACTGCGATCACTATTCTGAATAACCTTTAGATTCCTCCTTGATATTCTGCAAATAACCTGCCCACTACCAGAGAGCCCAAGGGCAAATCCCTTCTCATCCATATTCCAAATATTCTTATCTTGAACATGAAACTTGCAGTGAGTATGGTAAAACCGATTGAGGTGGGATTCAAAGGATGAAAGTTCTGTAGCAAGTGCGCTCTAATTGTCTAGTACCTTCCCAACCTTGGATTGAATTTCTGGATGCCGAATTAAAAACCGTTGTATCCAGTTTTCTCCTACCTTCTCTGGTTTTCCTTGATCTTTCAAAATGGCATAGACCATGTGATAAACTTGAGAGCGACATGGAGGCAACCCATAATCATCCCACTTTTCAACTCACTTGACCAAGGCTTTCTCCTGTTCATTGCTGAGTAGTTGCTGATCGGGATGGAATTGAATTGCTGGCTGCATGCGTCCATGATACCGGTTGTTTAGTGTTGTGTTTGAAATCCTAAAATGTTGACTTGCTTTGCGAATTGAGAGTCCCGGAGTAGTTCAGAGAGCTTCACAAGCCTTTACTACCCTGTCCTCTTGATTGGCTTTCATTTTAGGCATTCTTTGATATAATCAGAGGTTTTTTTGTAAAGTTGTACCTAAAAGAGGCAAGAAGATCGCTTGGGTAAAATATTTGTCAAAAGTAGTGATATTAAATTCAGTAGCTCACTTTATATATCTTAGATTTTGAGGCAACAACTTGTGAAACCATTGAGAATACTCTACCCATTGTATATATGTGAGCAACAATGGGATTAAGGCAGCTCATGGGCCATTGTGATTGAACATAGTCATATTTGTAAAAATTGACAATTACTTCAATAACAATAACAAAACTGTATATATTTTTAAAATTATTTCATATAATGAATGCTTATCTCACACACACCTTCTATTGATATCTTACGTATGAAAGAGTTGGGCATTGTGGTTTTATTCACTCTTTGATTCACAATATATAATAGAGTATGGTGACCCCTAACTACATGTTGACCAATAACACCCCCGATTATGTTAGTAGGTGATCAGTCTGAATGGCTGACCTTCTTGCATATATGCACTCATGTGGAGATGCATTTAGAGTATCAAGAATATGGAATACAAAATAGATACATTTGGATAAATTAGTCTTTCTTCTTTCACTGAGGTCAGGTAGTTTAGATTTGAGACTACTTCTTGCGAGCGTGGATTGCAGTAAATATAGTCACCTCCCAGTCTATATACCATAATATCTTTAGAGTCAAATATCTAGTACTATTTCCCATATGTGTAATAATAGCTTACCCTTTCACAGCTTCGTCTCAAAGTAATATACCCTTTTAGAACTACTTGCGGTAGGGTTAAAAAACCCTGTACTATAACTTGGCCACCTTAGGAAAAACCTTTATATGATACTGCTTAGCTCAACTGTAGCATCTATGGATTTTCCCTATGGAAATCTTCTACTATTTCTTGAGCATGCTGCAAGTGCTTAGGTAGTTCCTAGGTGTTCTCATGTTTAGAATATCCCTTTCACTTGACAAAGTATCAAAGTTGTTGGATTTTTCGTGACCCTCATCTGAATCTTCACTGCTCAGAGATTATTCCACTCTTAATAATATTTTCCACGTCCCATTTTAGGTCACATTCAACATATTCCTGTGCCAGGAGTGGTTGCTCTCGGCCTGGTCAAACTGATTTTCTTAATTGCTGGAGTAGCGATACATACAACACCCAATAAATTTCTATCGTTCTAATATTTCAAATTTGTAGGCTAGATTTTTCTTTACTCTAAGATTTTGAACTAGTCATATAATTTTAGCGTAAACCTCTTGGATGGTTACTTAAAGCCAATCTTCTTTGTCTTTAGAATAACTAAATCACCAATTTTTTAGTCAGGTTGACTGCGAGCATTGCAGTTGTAGTAGTTGATCATCACTTCATGAGTCCTTCCAACGGAGTCCTTTACCTTTTCATGTATCTTTTTCCTCCAGTAAATATACATATTAGTTCCTGCATACTGAGCTTCATACTCCTTCATGTATTCTGTTTAAGGATGGTAACTATAGTTTGCAAAGAAATAAGTTATTTCATTTGTACTTGTTCCCAAGTTATTGTAGGCAGACTAGGCGAATGGGAAAAGGTTGTACCAGTTATCTAGAGTGTAGTTGTCAAATATCCAGAGGTAACCTCTGAGGACTTGGATGACTATTTTAGTTTGTTCATCAGATTGAGAGTGGTATGTTGTAGGCATTATTATTTTTATATCTAACATTTGGCACAATGGTTCCCGGAATTCTCCTTCAAACTATGCGTTTATGTCTAAGATGATGTCAGTTGGTAACCCATGAAGGTTCTAAACTTCATTGAGGAATGCTTTTCGTGAAATATTTTGCAGTCACATTTTCTTCCAATCTGTTAAAGGGTTCCATTTTTGTAAACCCGTTGGCTACTACCATGATCTGCCTGTATCCTGCAAATTTGGGTAGTTGGGTAATAAAATCTACTGTGGTAGATGTCCTAGGTGCCAATGGTACTTGCAATAGTTGCAGTAGGCCAATGTGTACATGTTTTAGGGCCTTGTCCTTTTGGCACTCTGGACAGGATCGTATATAGTAATTTATTCAGCTTATAATCCTATCCAGTAAAAGACTCTAATGATAACATCAATAGTTTTATCTTGACTGAAGTGTCTATCAATTTTGGAGTGGTAAGATCCTTGTGCAATATCAGTTTTCAGTGATTCGTCCTAAGGAAAATATAAGTGCTCTTTGTAGAAAAGTATTCCATCAGTTAAAGTCCACTCTATTGGAATTTCTTTACAATGATTTCACTGACATTGGAGTTCCTGATCCCTGCACATCCACTGTGGATCATCCTTTGCCCTGTCATTTACACATTTCATGAACTTAATATCAAATATCTTGACATCATAGTTAGCGATTAATGCATTAGATATCAAGGTTTTTCCCTTAGTGCATATTAAGTGTAAGGTAATATCAGTTGAGTGCAGGAACCCATGATTTGCATCTCATTATAAAGGACATAACTGTAGTTGGGTTTCATACAACTGGCCACCCGAGCTGCCAAACCCTTGGCTTGCTAGTTTTGTATTATCTAACTCTATGACTTCATGAAGTTCTCTCTCAGCTATCTTTTCCAAGATCATTAGCACTAAGCAGTCTCCCTAGTGTACCTGAAGAGCCTTGTCTGTAGGGTTGACTAGAAGGATTTTTACTTCTCCTCTATAGTCTGCATCCACTACTCTGGCTTCAATGGAAATACTATGCTTGACTGCAGGTCCACTTCTTAGTGCAAAGCCTGCATCTGTTCTGATTGGTAGTCCTATGACCAATCCCATCACTATGAGCACTTTCCATATCCCTGGAACTGTTGTTTATTCAGTACAGTAGCAGTCTTATCTTGCTGTTAATTTGCAACCACGAGTCAGGATTCTTTCTTCTTCTGGAAGTTTCTTAATCCTTATCTAATTGGTCTGGTCCACTTTAGGCAATCCCAGTTGAAGCTGTTCTAAGGTTTCTTTACCCTATATAACTAAGACAACTAAGTTTCAGTCATTCTACCGGATTTCAAATGGGTGAGACTCTAGGATAGCCTCCTTGACATGATTAGCTCCCTCCTCCAGCCAGTACTCTGGTGGCCTACTTAAAGCATGAGGTTTATCTGTATTTGTCCCCGGTCAGGGGACTATTTTAAAGTTAAAATCATTAAGCTTCAGAGATCAATAGATTTGTCTCATGGACCAGGCCTTCTTTGTAAGGAAATATTGTAGGTTTTGATGATCAGTATATATGGTGAAAGGTTTATCAGTCCTAGCAAGGAAGTGTCATGATGCCAACATTGCAACCAATATTGCCAATAATTTATAATTATGAATATTCTAGTTGTGTTCTGCAGGAGTCAGCTTTGGGGAATAAAGTGCAACTCGATGTAGCTTTTTGACCACATATTGACATAGGACACATCTGAGTGCATAATCACTTGGATGTGTTTTCACAACTGTGTTTCTTTCAGGATAAAAGATATTTAATATGAGAGCAGTAATGAACTGTCGCTTCAACTTATCTAAACGTATATGTTGTATCTCTCCTTAAACAAAATCCTAAGGATTTCCCTTTAATAAATTAATAATTGTTGAACATAGTACCGCAATATTCTTTATGGATCGTGAGTAGATATTGGCAAAACCTATAAAGATTTGAATATCTTTTACCTATATCAGTGGTTTCCAAGCCTTGAATGATTTAAGTTTGCGCTCGCTCATGGAGACTCCATTAACATCCAGAATATACTCAAGA
Source organism: Tuber calosporum (assembly GCA_003316355.1). Lineage (NCBI taxonomy): Eukaryota > Fungi > Ascomycota > Pezizomycetes > Pezizales > Tuberaceae > Tuber > Tuber calosporum. Next base: position 47,044 of record QFET01009860.1, on the reverse strand, counting down.
AATTCAACAAATACAAGGTAGAAGGTGTTTTTTGCCAGTGTTATTGCCATCTGATAGTCTCATAGCCATTCCAGTACCCATTTTACAAATATGACATGATCCCTTTCTGACTTGGAGTATATAGATATATTATCGATAAATACTACTATCCTTACATCACAGAAGTCTTTTAAGATCCTAGTTATTATTAAGTGGAATGTTGCTGGTGCATTGACCAGTCCAAATAGCAAGAGCTTGTATTCATATAGGCCATATCTTGTGCAAAATGCAGTTTTCCATTCATGACCCTTCAGTATGCGAATGAGATGATATCTAACTTTGAGATCAAGTTTGGTGAAGATGGTTGATCCCTTAATACAGTCATGTAGTTCTGTCATTAGCAGGAGTGGGTATTTGTTGTAAATTGTTACTTCACTTAGTCTTCTTTAGTCTACTACTACACAGAATCGTCAATCTGCTTGTGAATGAAAAGTATAGGTGCTACTGCTGGCGATTTGGGCAGTTATATTTTGCATGTCTTTAAGATATCATCCCGACATATTTGTAGTGCTCTTAACTGCCTTTCTGAGAAGGATGAATTGGCCTCCAAGGTGGTTAGGCATCGGTTTGGAGGTCAATAGCGTGATCAAAGGTCTTATGAGAGTCTAATTTTACCACTGTTGAAATACTGAAAAGGACCTTGTAGTTATGGTATTGCACAGGTAGTGGATCAAGGATTATTTCTTCCTCATCATCTACTTCTACAATTCTTCTAATAACAACTGCCTATAGATCTTTAAGGACCTACTTATCCAATTCGATTGATATTTCTTCATCTACTAGTATGAGATGAAGTAGCATCCAGGAGCCTCCAACCTCCAGCTTTTCGGATCATGAATTTCTTTGATAGCATATTCGTTATTTCACAACCCCAATGTAATTAATATTCAATAATTTCCAGTAGGTGTGATTTCACAAACAACTTTATATATGTGATTTGCTTCGCCCTATTCCTAGGGAAAGGAGACAGGTATAATATCTTTCAGTAGAGGATTCGTACCCTTTAAACCCCAGGATTGGGAATAGGTCCATAGCGTGATTCTCAAGCAATATTCAATTCCTTTATTAGATTTACCTGTATACCGAAAATATTGGATCCTAATTCTACTAAGAGTTTTGTGCAATAGAATTTCTCAATCACAAAAATATGTGTAGTTCATTCTGGGCATTGACACTATTTTGGTTAATCGGGGTTAAACCTCAGTCACTTATGCCCGGGTGTTTTTTCTGTTTGTTCTTGTTTAGAAGATATTACAGTTGTATAGCTTGAGCATTTGGGTCAATGCCAGCATCGTTTTGAGCCCATATGTCTACTCAGATAAACTTGAAGAAACAAATAACGAATTATTAATATTATGGGCAGCCCACTATAAGCCGTCTTTAATCCAAGCTAAGGGGCTCTCAAACAAATTATAACACCTATCAATCTCAGGGAAACCAGGAAAAAGCTATACTTATACAGTAAAGAAAATAAACCTCTCTGGCTTCCAAGCAGGATAATTACCTAAAGGAGAAATATTTGAAGATAAAAATTATTATTTCTGAAAACAGCTTAAAATTTCGAAAAAGGTAAAGGTTTCTGAATTTGGAATAGCTTATCTCAAAGTATTAAGATTAGTGATTTTATTCCATGGTTACCAGAGAATTTTCGCATTTTTGGTATGTGTGCCATGGTTGTCATACAACCCCCTTGTTCCTGACTTGTTAGAAGGCATCAAAGGGCAGCCTGCTGCCCCTTCGCTTCGGGCCTCAGGCAGACCGTCAGTCAGCCCAGAAAAAGGGGACTCTTGCCCTTTATTCCTCCTGCTTTGAGTAGCAGTCGGTCTTACTTTGAGTAAGGCTTGGGTGGAAGTTCAGGGTAAAGGTTTTCCTACATTTGCCTTTACCAGGTTGTGTCCAGAAACCTTTGCAAATAGGGGGTAATATTTGCAAATAGTTGGTAATTCCACTTCATAGTGCAAATTATTATAAAAAACCTCTCCAGCCTAAGGGGATCCCAATTGTCATTCCAATTGTTATAGCTAGTGCCCCAAATACCATATAGAGGTTGCAGTTGGTACCATTAGGACATTTCAGTATGTGATCATTCCCACAACTCACATACTGTTTCACTTAGTATAAGATTGAGCTTTGGTTCTGTTGTTTTCGCTAAAACAGTTGCTGTTTCTAGATTGCCAGAGAATTGTAACCTACTCCAAAGGATCTCGAGAATTCCGAAGGGACTCTGAATATGCTATAAGGATAGGGGGAGAACCGTAGATGGATAGGTCTTCAATAGACAAGGTAAAAGGTATGGGAACTAATAGAGTGACTGTTCAACTTGTAGTATAAAAGATGATAGTCCTTTGAGGCTTGTGAGTCTGAATCCTTAAGGGATTGCAGGCTCTTTAAATACAGAGGATTGTAGGCAGGAAAACCTTTACAAAAGGGCAAACATCCTGTCCAACAAACATGCTAACAGAGGCAGCCTAGTATGGTAACAATATCACGAAACCTGAGTATTAAAAGCGACAGGCTGGAGCTAACAAAACAAGTAATGGAATCTAAAAAAGAAGGAACAAGAGATCGCTAATACCATACAAATCCAGTAGGTATAGCAGGAGGATATCAATACCCAAATGGGTAGAAGCAAAGAGGCGTAGTGATAAGCGAAGCAAGGAGAGGATAACCAGTCTGGAAGTCATAAGGAAGTGGGAAGGGACAACTAAATAGTAGCACTTATCAGGTATAAACCCAAAACAGTAAAAACCAACATCAAGTCAGTAGTAATAGTAGAAACATAGTAGGATTCCGTTACATTCCTCTAAGAAAAAATAAAACAAACAAATCAATAAGCAATATCCTAAAGGGCCTAATGACCAATCCGCCTTTGGAGCATTCCACTCAATTCTTAAAAATATAACTTAATCAGTAAACATATATCCATCACTGGTGTCAGGACCTTACACCTTTATAAGCCCTATAGTAGCGAAAACAATACCATGAACCAGTTAGCCTTCCATCTCAGATTGATTTAAGGTGGGGGGTGTTATGCTGGTATCGGATTCTGAGTAGACTGAGTCTTGAAAAGGTTTCCAAAATCTGTCAGAGTCAAGCTAAGGTCAGATGGGGGCACAGTCTAGTTTCTGAAGTGTCCAGGTAGAGAAAGTCTCGCCATGGTACCAAGGGAGTGTGAAAGGTATATATTCATTGTAGGTATCGAACCAGTAGGATTTGGTGAGGGTGCTGGAGCCTTCAGGGTTGTAGAGGGGTTCCCATGTTGCTTCGATATTGTCATAGTCCTTCCAATGGATCAAGAACAGTCTTTTTGTGCGATAGTATAGATATTGGAGTATCTTTTCGATTTCCTATTGCTCTTGTCCACTGGCATCGATGGTGACAGGCTCGTTAGATAAGGGTTCAGGTGTTCCTGGGAAGGCGAAGGGGTTGGGTTTTAGGTAAATGCAAAGATGGTTGTGATTAATCCAAGGGTGGATTCCTGCAATTACAGGAGGAAGTAAGAGTTTGTAGTTGTTATGTCTGTCAGGTACTTTATTCACTAAGAAAGGTCCTAACCATGGTCCAGCCAGCTTCTGATTTCATCCAACCTTATAAACATAGTGTGCTGACTTGAAGATAACTTCAGTTTTGTGGGGGATGATTGAGGGTGCATCCTTTCTTTTATTTTTGCTGGAGGTAGTTTGGGGTGCTCAGGCCTTCTTAAGTGCATCTCTGGTAAGTTGGTGATTCTTCATGATCTATGAAGCAATCTCGTCTTCTGCGGGGATGAGGTGGGGAGAACTCTGACGGTAGGAATGAGGTTTGGTGATTTGTCAAAGGTGATTTCGAAGGGGGAGAGTTCTCAGCTATCGCTGGGGGATACATTGATTGCACTCTCGACATGGGGTAGGTCGTGAACTCACGATGTTACTTTAGGGTTGACATAGTTCCTAAGGCATTGGCGAACAGTTCTGATTCTGCGCTCTGTCTGTTCATTAGTCTGGTGGTGGTAAGCTGTAGCCATGTTTAGATCAACATTAAGATTCGCCATAAGCAGCTTCCAAAAGCGTGAGGTAAACTAGGGGTCTCTGTCAGAGACAAGGGAGGTTGGGAAACCATGAATGAAGAAAACTGGCTTATTGAGGGTGTGTGATTTTTCGATAAGTGTAATATTCTGGGAGACTGGAATGAGGTAGGTAAAGACTCTGAATCGATCCTAGACAACCATGATGAGTTCAAGCTTGGAATCGCTAGGGAAGGGTCCTGTAAAGTCAACTGCAAGGGACGAGAGTCGCTGTCTGGGGACAGTGAGGGAGTGGACTGATCCGTTAGGGATAGTGGTAGGTTACTTGTTGAGCTGGCATAGGTGGCATCTGCAGAGATAGTCTTTAAAATTGTTCCTCATGGAGAGCCAGTAGAAGTGTCTTGATACTTTTCAAAACATTTCTGCCAACCCATATGTGTCATTAGTTCATGAGTTATGTGCACAATTTCGTTTCTAATGTTGGCAACTACATAGCTTGCTTTATAGGGGACATAAGGACAGTCTCTACTATTGTCCTTCCCCTTTCTTAAGAGAACTCCATTATATAAGAGCCAGTCAGGGTAGTCGATAGCCTTGGTAACTCCCTCAAGGAGAGGGTCATTGTGGGTAGCATTTCGAATGCCGGTGTGACACTTTCCTTTCATGTAGGTGGTAAGCTGAAAAGCGTGAAGGTCAAGCTGTGCAGCAGGGTGATCAAAGAAGCAGTCCTCATAATCGACAGGTTCTTCAGGTGTAAGTAGACCCCTATTTGATCAATATCCAGTATTTCTCTTTCTTTTCCCTTATCAATAACTGTATGAAATACTGGGTAGTGAGCATCCTCGTGGAGGGGAGGAGGAACAGCCCATCTGTCCTCTGCTCTGCGATTGGGATGATGAGGGGAGACAAAGTTGGAGGAAGAGGAGAGAGGCAAGGATCCTGGTATATTGCGAGATCCTGGGGGAAAGTATCCTGTATTCTTTCCATTAATGTGGGTTTGGCATTCGTCCCAGATACAGGCAGTCCCGTGAATAGCTCTGGGTCTATTCAATTCAAGAAATTGGTCCAGTTCATTAACTGGGGTTCGAGGAAGGACTGGTGTGGGCTGTGTGTCATGTTCAGTAGGTGTACTGGTAGGGGTGATATTTCCGGTGGTCATGACTGCAAGGGATTCCAGTTGGGTCATAGAATCATGGATTTATTTAAAGCAGTTGGTGATAGCATCTGGATGCAGTGGTTGGTCAATATCTGCTGGAGGATTGTTAATTCTAGCCACAAGACCTGAGAGTTGAACTATAGCTCGCTTAATAAGTACTGTGGCTTGGGATGGCTATTGAGGGTTGCTGAGATATGAGGAGGTCTCGACGATTTCACAACCTTGAATGGCATTGGTTGCAAGCTAAAGGGTATCTACTGATTTGTCCATGTCTTTTTCAACAGAATCTGAGTAGAGACTCGCTTCTTGGAAGCTAGAGGGGTTTGAGTTGGTGCCATGATGTGAATTCCACACAGAGTAGTGTTCAGGAGCAAGTATGCATGAGGGTACTGGAAGTGTGAGAGCAGAAGAAGGGTCAAGGGCATAGGCGATATTAAGATAGTGTCTTGATAAACTGTTCGTGGTGAAGGAGGGGGTCTTTATAGGCTTCTTCTCTGTAGTCTCTTCGAGTATTTAGTCTTCTTCAGCTAGGATGTCTTCATAGATCCTTGCTAGTGCATCTTCAAGGAGATTGTTTTGCCAGGTCTGTGTATGATATCGAAATCATAAGATTGCAGGATCATGCGCCATGTAGTTTGGCAGTAAGGTAGGTTTGTCTGTTTTAGGAAAAAGGGATAGGGCCTTGTTGTCACACACGACAGTGAACTTGGTGCCATATAGAATTGGATGGAATGTCTCAATGGCATCCACAATCACCAAATGTTCCAATTCATAGACAGGTTAGTGCAGCTAACTTGTAGCAAACTTTCAGCTGTGGAATGCAGCAGGGTATGCTTTCATAGAGGATGGTCCTTGGCCAACCCATGCTCCTGATCCACCTTTGAAGTATCAGTAAGGAGGTATATTGGATCAACTGATGTCTCATATGAGATGGTGAGGAGCAGAATTATCTCCTTCACCAGGCGCTTAACCTGTTTGAAGGATTCCTCATAGAGTGGTCGCCATTCAAGCACTTCTGGGGAAATTAGGTCCGCGAGGGGGGCAGTGGTGGAGGTAAGGTGTAGGAGGAATTGTTCATGATATATCACAAATCCAATAATAGTTGTAACATCCTTTTTCGATTTTAGAGTGGGCCAGTCATGGATGGAATTAGTTTTTTGCAGGTTTGCATGATTTCCTCTCTCATCGATAACTTTTTCTAGGAGAGTGAACTTGGTGGCGAAGAATTTGCTCTTGGCTGGCGATGGTTTGATTTGGTGCTGCTTCAGTCGTCCCAAGACAGATCTGATATGCAAAATATGGTCCTCAAATGTTTCTGAGTAGATCGAAATGTCATCCATGTATGCCCAAGTAAATATTTTAATGAATCTATCTAGGGCAAATTCTATAACTCTCATAGCTGTAGCAGGAGCGTTGGCCTCACCTTACCGCAAAACTCTGCATGCAAAGGATGCAAAGGGAGTCTTGAGATTTTTTTATTTCTTAGGGCTGGGAAGAACTTGAATTGTAAAGTACAAATTTGCAAGCTCGATAGTGGATCTGAACTTTACTCTGGCAACAGTTCTAAGTATCATGGGTTGGTAGGGAATCACTCCGTGGTCCTTGATAGTAATATTGTTTGCCGGGAACAAGGTCTACAAGCAGTCTGATTTTGCCATTAGGTTTCAGCTTTAGGTAAATGTTGACCTGGTTGTGTGCCTCGATTGGGTTAATAATTCCCTTTGCTTCCCAGTCTTTAAATAGTGCTCTATATGCTGGCATGATCTTGTCAGGGAATCTGATGAATCTCGGATTATAGTCCGAATTTGTGTCTTTCAGCTGTATGTCGTAGTTGACCTCTCTAAAGGGTGGTAATTTTGCTGTTTTCTTGCCCAGGAATACTGTAGGAAACTAGTAACTGAAGTCATGGGTATCTGCTTCATTCATGGCTCAAAATCGTGCATGTGTAGCTTTCTTGCAGGTCAAGGTGATTCCTTTGTCAGGGAAGGTGATAATAGATTTTCCACAATCTATACAGCATGGTGTGCAGTAAGGTAAAGCATTCTTAGAAAGATATCATAGTTGTCCAGGGCACAGACTAGGGCTTCAGACATATACCCTCGCTTTGCTTGTCAATCTGTATGACAGGCTTTGCCATATAGTTGATAGATGACCATGATCCTTTAACTGCTATCTTCAGGTTAACAGGAGTCTCGAGGTCTCTGGTAGGGATTTTTCTAGGTAGTTCCAAACTTTCATGGAATCAATTTGTCTCCTGTAGTTTCTGTATTGAATAGTGACTTCGCTTTGTGGCCATTGACTGTGATGTATTCTTCGAGGGCTTGGAATTGAGTTCCAATAGGTGCTGCATGGTTTGTGGAAACTGTGACTTATTCCTTCACATAGGATTCGTCATCTTGAGTGTGGTATGTTCTCTTGACAATCTGGGGTTTTCTGGATCCGCCAGGGCCTCCAATATCCTTGCTGCTGGGTGCCCCTATGCTTCTTCTTCTTGAAGCAGTTATCAGATTTGTATCCATATTTTCCCTAGTAGTAACAGTCATTGTCTCTCCTGCGCCGATACTTCTCACCATGGGATAATCTTAGATACTAAAAGGTGTTGTAGGAGAATTTTGGTTGATTTCGCTGGGTGATGTTCTGTGAGCTCCAGGGTGCTTGTTGGAAACCTGAATTAGAGGTTGCATTTCCTTGACGAATTCCATACACTCCTATTGAGTGGGCAATTGCATCTCGCTTTTCCGCCATCACCACTAGGTGGTCAATGCTGGGATCTGAAGTGATGTATGGCTTCCCTTCTTGCTTGAGCTTGATATCAATAGCATCAAGAACTCTCTACTTCGCTGAATAGCCTGAAATTGTTCCTGGGGGGACACTGTCTCTCAAGGTTTCATGTCTGATTACAGTATCGGTAATCTGTGCTGCTTTTGCCCTTGAGGTTTGCTTGACTTATAGCCACTCTTCAGAGATAGTATCTGTGGATGTAGAAGGAAGGAAGTTGGCCTCGGATTTCTGTTTGAGTCCAGCAACTGTGTAGTCTACTGGGGGATACTTCATATTGGGTGAATATATCGAGGGCTTTCTCTCTGAAATAGGCTCCATAGTATTGCAAGACTTCTGGGGCATCGTCAGTTATTGCACAGCTTACGTTGTCTTAATGGACTGTGTTGAACCATTAGTTGATTCTCAATGGTTCTTGAAATTTTCCTTTTCCTGTAAATATAAATGGTGCACGCTATTTAGGACGATTATTTCTCTCAGGGGGGACTGACATAGTGATGGGTTCAGTGCTTAGATTTCTTAGTAGACTTGGTGGACTAAGTAAATCGTCTAGTGCAGGCCTTGGTTCTCAGGTTTCTCTTGGTAGACTGGGTGGCCAAGGTAGCGAAGCTAGAGGTGCTGGTCCTAGAGCCTCCTCTGGACCGGAATCTGATTCTGATTCTGAGCTTGGTTCTTTCTGGGATTGGACTTCTTGGTGAAGCTGTTCTTGCACTTGTTCTTAGACTTGGGCTTGAGCTTGGTCTTGGTCTTGAGCTTGGTGAGTAGACTGGGTTTGGTCTTGGTCCACATCTTCACTGCTGCTGCTATCTACTTAAGATAGTTCGGAGCCCTCAGATGGTGGAGCAGGTGGGGGTACTGGTGGTTGACTATGGGGTCCTGAGGAGGATGCTACCGAACATCTAGTAAAGGGCCTTCTGGTATCACTTGGAAGTGAAATAGTTGCTAGCTAGGGTGAGCTGGTCTAATCAGGAGTTCGCTCAAGGCCTTCTAGGACACAGGGAGGTGTACTAGTACTACAGGGTCAAGGTAGGCGAAGGGTGATCAGTCCTCTACCTAAGATCAAAGGTATACTTGAGTCTAGGTCAAAAAATGTAACCTCCTCCCTAGTATTTCGAGAATCCCAAAGGGACTCTGAAGATATTAGAAAGGATAGGGGGAGAAGCGTGGATAGATAGGTCTTCAATAGACAAGGTAAAAGGTATGGAACTAATAGAGTGACTGTTCAACTTGTAGTATTAAAGATGATAGTCCTGTGAGGTTTGTGACTCTGAATCCTTATGGGATTGCAAGCTCTTTAAATACAGAGAATTGTAGCTAGGAAAACTTTCACAAAAGGGCAAACATCCTGTCCAACAAACATGCTAATAGAGGCAGCCTAGCATGGTAACCATATCCCGAAAACTGAGGTTTAAAAGCGATAGGATGGAGCTAACAAAACAAGTAATTGGATTCAAACAAGAAGGAACAAGATATCGCTAATACTATACAAATCCAGTATGAATAGTAGGAGGATATCGATACCCAAATGGGTAGAGGCAAAGAGGCGTAGTGATAAGTGAAGCAAGGAAAGAATAACTATTTAGGAAGACATAACCAAGTGGGAAGGGACAACCAAATATTGGTGCTTATCATATATAAACACAAATAAGTAATAACCAACATCAAGTCAGTAGTAATAGTAGTAACATAGTAGAATTCTGTTACATGTCCTCTCCTGGACCAGCAACTGCTGATGGTCGAACAGGAATTCAACTAGCAAGATTCACAACTGCACAGTTCCAAGAAATCCTGAACCTGATCAACAGTTAGAGAGAAATACCCAGAAGCCAGATTAAGGTCGAGAAACCCCCTCCCTTCCATGGAATAAGTACCAAACTACTAACCTTCTTAATACAATTATAACGGAATCCTACTCTGTTTCTACTATTTCTACCAACTTGATGTTGGTTATTACTTCTTTGAGTTTATACCTGATAAGGGCTAATAATTGGTTGTCCCTTCCCACTTGGTTATAACTTCCTAACTGGTTACTCGTTGCTTGCTTCGCTTATCACTACCCCTCCTTGCTTCTACCCACTTGGGTAACGATATCCTCCTGCTATACTTACTAGATTTGTATAGTATTAGCGATCACTTGTTCCTTCGTGTTTGGATTCCATTACTTGATTTGTTAGCTCTATCCTGTTGCTTTTAACCCTCTGTTTTCAGAATATGGTTACCTTCTTATGCTACTGCTGTTAGCATGATGTTGGACAGGATGTTGGCGCTTTTATTTACTTTTGCTAGCTATAATCTTTTGTGCATAAAGAGCCTGCAATCCCTTCAGGAATCGGACTCACAACCCTCACAGGACTATCATCTTTAATGCTACAAGTTGAACGGTCACTCTAGTAGTTCCATACAATTTACCTTGTCTATTGAAGACCTACCCATCGACAGTTCTCCCCATATTCTTATAATATCTTCAGAGTCCCTTTGGGATTCTCGGGATACTTGGCAGTAGGTTACTTTTTTTGGCTTGGACTCAAGTCTACCTATGACCTTCGCCAGAGGACTGATCACCCTTCGCCTACCATGACCCTGCAGTACTAGGACATCCCTCTGTTTTCAAGGAGGTATTAAGCGCACTCTTAGCGAGCCCAGCTCACCCTAGCTAGGAACTATTTCTCTTGCAAGAGATACCAGAAGGCACTTCACTAGTGGATTGGTAGCATCCTCCTCAGAACCCTAAAGGCAAGCTCCAGTACCCCCACCTGCTGTACCATCTGAGGATTTAGTACAATCTTTAGTGGATAGCAGCAGCAGCGAAGAAGTGGACCAAGCCCAAGCCCAAGCTCCAAACTAAGCCCAAGACCAAGCCAAAGACCAAGACCAAGACCAAGACTAAGAACAAGTCCAAGAACAGCTCCACCAAGAAGTCCAATCCAAGAATGAACTAAGTTTAAAATCAGAATCAGATTCCCGTCCCAATGACGCTCCAGGACCACCACCCCCAGCTTTGCCACTTAGACCACCTAGTCTACCAAGAGAACTAAGAGAACTCAGTGCTGCAGAAGACAATTTACCTGGTCCACCAAGATCACCTAGTCCACCAAGTCCATCAAGCAATCCAAGCCCTGCACCTATCGCCATGTCAGTCCCCCCAGAGGGAAATAACCCTCCTAAGTGGCCTGTGCCATCAACATTCACAGGAGAAGGAAAAGATTTATCCTCATTGAGAACCAACTCTTAGTTCAACACAGTCTATCGATATATTGCCAACTTTGGCATAACTGACGATATTCCTGAAGCCCTTTAATACTATAAAGCCTATTGCAGAGAGAAAGCCCTTGATAAATTCACCTAATATGAATCATCCCAAGGAGACCACACAGTTGCTGGACTCAAACACAAATTCAAGGCCTACCTCCTTCCTTCTACATCCACAGATACCATCTATGAACAGTGGCTACAAGCCAAACAAACATCCAGCGGAAAAACAGCCCAGATTACTAATACTGTAATCAGACTTGAAACCTTGAGAAACAGTCTCCCCCCAGTTACAATTTCGGACTATTCAGCGAAGCAGAGACTCCTAGATGCCATGGATATCATGCTCAAGCGAGAAGTGAAACCACATATCACTTCAGACACCTCCTTTGACCAGCTAGTGGAGATAGCAGCAAAGCATAATGCAAATGCCTACTCTACAGGACTCTATGGAAATCGTCAAGGAAATACAACCTGTTATACAGTTTCCCAACAATGACCCGAGCGCCCCCAGAACAACACCCTGCGAAATCAACCCAGGTTCTCCAACAATGCCCCTCAGCATCCAAGAGTATCCCCGGCCGAGAAGGAACGCCACAGACAAGACAATGACTGTTACTATTATGGAAAATATGGACCCTACTCCGATAACTGCTTTGAGAAGAACAAGCTTAGCAGCACCCAGCAGTGAGGAAATGGAACTGCTGATGCATCCAGGAGACCTCAGAATGTCTGGAGAACATACCACACCTAGGAGAACGATCCCAATGCAAAGGAATCACTCACTGGTAACACAAACTATGCAGGACCTAGTGGAAATCAATCTCAAGCCCTTGAATCATACATCACAGTAAATGGCCACAGGGCAAAGACACTATTCAATACAGGAACCACTGGAGACAACTTGATATCAGGAAAGTTTGTCACTACCCACCAAATCCCTACCAGAAACCTTGAAACTTCGATCAGCCTGAAGATGGCAGTTAAAGGATCACGGTCAGCAATCAACTATGTTGCAATGCCTGAAATACAGATTGGTAAGGATAGCGGTGCTATCTCTGAAGCCCTAGTCTGTTCTATAGACAACTATGATATCTTCTTAGGAATGCCTTACCTTACTGCATTCCATGGTGTAAAAGATTGCGGAGAATCTATGATCACCTTTCCTGACAAATGAATCAACTTGACTTGCAAGAAAGCTACTCAACCATGATTTTCAGCCATGAATGAAGCAGATGCCCCTGACTTCATTTACGAATTTCCCACAGTATTCCCTGGCAAGAATACAGTGGAATTACCACCCTTGAGAGAAGTCAACCACGACATACAGCTGAAAGACACAATTTCGGACCATAATCCGTGATTCTTCATACTCTCTGACAAGATCAGGCCAGCATACAGAGCACTAATTGAAGACTGGGTCGCAAATGGAATCATTTACCCAAATGAGGCACACAACCCTGTCAACATAATCCCAAAGTTGATACCCAATGGCAAAAACCGACTGCTTGTAGACCTTGTCCCAAGAAACGATATTACTATCAAAGACCAGGGAGTGGTTTCCAACCAAGCCATGATACTTAGAACTCTTGGAAGAGTAAAGTTCAGATCCACTATATACCTGGCAAATTGTTACTTGCAAATTCGAGTTCTTCCAGCGATGAGAAATACAACACCATCAAGTCACCTTTTAGATCCTTTGCATGCAGAGTGATGCTTCAAGGAGATGCCAAAGCCCCTGCAACCGCTATGAGAGTTGTAGAATTTGCCCTAGATGGATTCATAGGAAAATTTGTTAGAGCATACATGAATGCCATTACCATTTACTCAAAACAGTTGAGGACTATATTTCGCATATCAGATCACTCTTATAAAGACAGAATCAGCCACAAATCAAAGCATCACATGCCAAGTGAAAATTCTTACGCACCTAGCTCTCTCTTCTAGGATATGTTATAGATGAGGGAGGAATTCATGCAGAGCCTAAAAAAAGTTTCATCCATCCAAGACTGGCCTACACCAAAATCGAAAAAAGATGCACAGACCTTAATTGGAGTTGTGATATATTATGCATAATTCCTTCCACACCTTGCCTCTACCACTGCCCCCCTCTCAGACTGTATTTCCCAGGAGGTGTTTGAATGGCGACCCCTGCATGAGGATGCCTTCAAACAGGTTAAGTGCCTGGCCAAGGAGACAATTCCACTGCGCCCCATCTCATATGAGACATTAATTGATCCAATATACCTCATTACTGATGCATCTAAAGTTGGATCAGGAGCATGGGTAGGCCAAGGACCCTCCACTGAGGAAGCATACCCTGCCGCATTCTACTGCAGAAAGTTTGCAACAAGGCAGCTGCACTACCCTGTCCATCTATTGGAACCTTTTGCAATTGTTGATATCATTGAGGCAATCTATCTGATTCTATATGACACCAAGTTCAGTGTTGTGTCTGACAACAAGGCTCTATCCTTTATCCTGAAACAGACTGACCTACCTTACCGCCAAACTAGATTTTGCATGTTTGTGCAATCCTATGATTTCGATATCATACACAGACCTGGCAAAGATAATGTCCTTGTTGATACACTATCAAGCATCTATGAAGACACCCCAGCTGAAGAAGACCAAATACTCAACGATCCTACAGTGAAAAAGGCTGTGAAGACCCCATCCTACGTCAAGAACAGTGTATCAAGACACTACCTCGACATCGCCCATGCCCAACACCTATCTTTTGCCCTCACTCTTCAAGTACTTTCTCGTATTCTGGCTCCTGAACACTACTTCATGTGGAATTCACATCATGGCAGCAGCTTAAACCCGTCTAGCTCCCTAGAAGCGAGTCAGTACTCAGATTATGTTGAACAAGCCATGGATAAAGTAGCAGATACCCTTGAGCTTGAAACAAATGCTCTTCAAGCTTGTAAAATCGTCGAGACCTCAACCTATCTCAGCATCCCTCAGGAACTATCCCAAGCCACAGTACTTATTGAGGGAGCTAAAGCTCCACTGTCTGGCATTGTGGCGAGAATTAACAATCCTCCAGGAGATATTGACCAACCACTCCATCCAGATGCTATGATCAACTGCTTTAAACGAATCCATGATTCTATTACCCAACTAGAATCCCTTGCACTCACTACCTCCAGAATTATCACCCCCTGCAGCACACCTACTGAACCTGACCATCAGCCCACACAAGTCCCTCCTCGACCCCCAGTCAATGAACTGGACTAATTTCTTGAATCTAATAGACACAGAGCCATGCACTGTACTGCCTGTGTCTGGGACGAATGCCAAAGCTACATAAATGGAAAGAATACAGGATACTTTCCCTGAGGATCTCGCAATATACCAGTACCCTTGCTTCTCTACTCTTCCTCTAACTTTGTCTCCCCTCATCATCCCAAGCACAGAGAACAGTACAGATGGGCTGTTCCTCCTCCCCTCCACGATGATGATGGCTACCCAGTCATTCATAGACGTCTTGATATGGGAAAAGAAATAGAAATACCTGATATCAACCAAGGATGGCACTTACCTACTCGAGAATCACCTGTCAAATATCAGGATTGCTTCTTTGATCAGCCTGCTTCACAGCTGGGCCTTTGTGCTTTACAGCTTACCAACTACATTAAAGAAAAGTGGTACTCCAACATTCGAAATGCTATCCAGAATGACCCTGTCCTTGAGGTAGTTACCAAGGCTATCGACCATCCTGACAGGCTCTTATATGATGGAGTTCTTGTCAGAAAGGGGTAGGATGGCAGTGGAGACTGTCCTTATGACCCTTATGAAGCAAGCTATTAAGGTGCTATTATCAGAAGCGAAACTGTACACATTACCTGTTTACAAAAGGCACATATGGGTTGGCAATAATGTTTTAAATATGCTTCAAGATACTTCTACTGGGACTAGATGAGGAACGATGTTAAAGACAATGTCTGCAGATTCCACATATGCTAGCTGAATAAGCAACCTACCACTGTCCCTGAAGGATCATGCACCCCCCTCTCTGTTGCCAGACAGTCATTCTTGTCCATTACAATTGACTTTGCAGGACCCTTCCCCTGCGATTCCAGGCTTGAACTCAACATGGTTGTCTTGGATCATTTTATAAACTTAACCTACCTCATTCCAGTCTCCCAGAATATTACAGCTATCGAAACAGCACACAACCTCTTTGAGCTAGTTTTCTCCATTCATGGTTTCCCAACCTCCCTAGTCTCTGACACAGACCCCAAGTTTACCTCACACTTTTGGACACAGCTTATGGCGAATCTTAATGTTGATTTCAAAAAGGCCACAGCTTACCATCACCAGACCAATAGACATACTCCGGGTGGAATCAAAACTGTTCGCCAATGCCTTAGAAAATATATTAACCCTAAAGGAAACAAGTGGGTTCGCCATCTACCCCATGTCTAGACTGCAATCAATGGACCTCCCAGCGATAGCACAGAACCCTCCCCCTTCGAAATCAAATCTGTCGGACTACCAAACCTCGTCCCCAATATCCGAGTTCTCCCCACTTCAGTACCAGCAGCAGACGAGATTGCTGCACACATTATGAAGAATAAACAACTTACCATAGATGCATGCACGAAGGCCAGAGCACGCCAAACTACCTCTAGCGAAAACAGAAAAAAGGATTCACCTCCATTATTCCCTAATGAAACTGAAGTTATCCTCAAGTGAGCACCCTATGTCCATAAGGTTGGACGAAATCACAAACTAGTTGGACCCTGTTTATACCCTTCTCAATGAGTAAAGGACCTGACAGATATGACAACTACAAACTCATTCTCCCTCCAGTGATGGCAGGTATCCACCCATGGATCCATCACAGCCATCTTCGTATTTACCCAAGACCTAACCCCTTTGCCTTCCCATCAAAACCTGAACCAAGATCCAAATAGCCTTTCACAATCGATGCCAGTGGACAAGGGCAATGGGAAATTGAAGAGATATTCAAATATCAAATCTATCACAGAAAAGACAGTTGTTGATCAATTGGAAATTCTATGACGAAATCGAAGCAACATGTGAACCCCTCTATAACCCTGAAGGTGCCAGCATACTTATTAGATACTACTGGTTCGATACCTATATTGAATCTATACCTTTCACACTCCCTTGGTCCCATGCCAAAACTTTCTCTACCTGGACACATCAGAAACCAGAATATGCCCCCCTCTCACATGAGCTTGACCCTGACGGATTTTGGAAACCTCCTCAAGACTCAGACTACTCAGAATCCAATACCAACACAACACTCTCCACCTTAGATGAATCTGAGATGGAAGGCTAACTGCTTCAAGGTATTGTCTTGCTACTATAGGGCTTATTAAGGTGGATGGTCCTAACACTAGTGATGGATATATGTTTACTGATTAAGTTCTATGTTTTGAATTGAGTGGAATGCTCCAAAGGAGGGTTGGACATTAAGCCCTTCAGGATATTCCTTATTATGTTTTGTTTGTTTAATTTCTTTTAAGGTAAATGTAACGGAATCCTACCATGTTTCTACTATTACTACGGACATGATGTTGGTTATTACTTATTTGTGTTTATATATGATAAGCACCAATATTTGGTTGTCTCTTCCTACTTGGTTATGAATTCCTAACTGGTTATTGTTTCCTTACTTCGCTTATCACTACCCCTCCTTGCTTCTACTCCTTTGGGTGTCGCTATCCTCCAGCTATACCTACTGGATTTCTATAGTTTTAGCGATCTCTTGTTCCTTCTAGTTTGGATTCTATTACTAAAGTTCTTAACTCCATCCTGTCGCTTTTAATCCTGTGTGTTCAGAATATTGTTATCTTGTTATACTGCCACTCTTAGCCTGTTGTTTGACTGGATGTTTGCGCTTTTCTTTGGTTTTCCTAGCTACAATCTTTTGTACTTAAAGAGCCTGCAATCCGGTAAGGATTCAGACTCTCTAGCCTCCCCGGACTATCTTCTTTAATACTACAGGTTAAGCAGTCACTCTATTAGTTCCATACCTTTTACCTCGTCTATTGAACACCTATCTATTAGCGCTTCTCCCCATATCCTTATAGTATCTTCAGAGGTCCGTTAGGATTCTCGAGATACTTGGGAGTAGGTTATACCAATGCCTGTTATACTTTCAAGCGACATGAGAAACACGATATACAGAATACATTACCTACGTCAAAAGCCTCCTAAGGGACGTAGCAGCAAGTAGGATAACTCTATTTACCGAAGGACACTCAACAGAGACCTGTACTACATATGGGGAATTCACTATAACCCTCAAAGACCAGTTTGTGCATGTGGATGGCGAAAATGCAGCTAGGACAAATCTTGACCGCTTAAGGCAAGGTAAGGAACCAGTCACTGAATAATGGAAAAACATTCACATGATTGCAAAGGAGGCCAATGATGATGATGGTACCCTGAGATGACAGTTCCTTAAAGGAATTAACCGAACACTCCTAGACCCATGGGCAGCTGACCACATAGCGGCTGCAAATGTCGATGCCCCTGCGGTATGGGCAATTGAAACTGAAAACTGGATCTACATGATCAAGAACCTGCAAGAGAACAACAGTACCTTCATCCGACAACAGGAAATGCCGTAGAATGATAATTTTAGTACGAGATCAGGAAATAATACTAAAACGCTAGGAGACCCAATGGACCTAGATGCGACCAAAGGACGCCAACAACCAAACCTTCTGGAGCAGAATTTACACGAAGAATGGACAACTACCTATGCCTAGGATGTGGCAGACCAGGGCAAAGATTTAGTTACTGCAGAAATGCAAGAGATGAGAAGGACTATACCAGGCAGTTCAATAGCACGAGCAACAATAACCACAGGAAATAAGAACTAACCTGCACGAAATTGAGACGAAAGAGGCTCCTGAAATGTCCGGAAACGAAGAGTGTCCACAGTAAGATATGGGCTGCAGGACAAGACAACCAAAATCATCGGAATTGGCAACAATTACATGGCACTTGCAAACACGGAAATATTGGACCAAGAATAAGTCCATGCTATGGTTAATAAGCAATTACATAGCCAAGACAAGCCAGTCATCATTAATGACAAGATTGATTCCGGCACTAGACAAAGCTTTATCGTTAAGGAAATCAGCCAACCGCCCTCTATATGAATGAAGAAAGCAAAGAAATAAAGGAAATCTACCTTGCGGATAGGGAACCAAGCACTATGGGACCTATTACACATATAGCGGAAGTACCTATGGACATTGGCAGCCATAGAGAAGTGGCAACCTTCCAAATAGCTGATATGCCCTACAACAAGGCAGTTTTAGGGCTGTCATGGTTAAGAAGACAATACCCCAAGGTCGACTGGGAAAGCAACAAGATTACATCTGATAGTGAGAGGTATACAACGGTATACCTAGAGAGCTCACCAGTGATTGACCTAGTCCCTGAAGCAGAAGCAGAGAAAGAGAAGTTAAGATGCAATTCTCTAAGATCAAGGCCAAGGATGTCCAGACCATCAAAATACGAACATTAAACAAAACAGCCACAATCCCTACCATGGAATCAGCCAGAGTAGCAGGACAAGACCTGTATGCGAGCGAGAAAGTTATGATATGGGCAAAAGACCAAAAATTTGTCAGTACCAGAATAGCCATTAAACTACTAGAAGGCACCTAACGGCCAATTGCTCCAAACAGCAGGTTGGCAGTTAAATATCTGATTAATGTCAATGTAGGAGTAATCAAAACTGACTATATGGGTGAAATCAAGGTAGTGCTAGTTAACTTGGGAAAGGACAAGTATAAAGTCAAGCCAGGAAGCCGACTCGCACAGTTAAGATGCGAAAATATTGTTATTGGACAATGCCAAGAAGTGGAGCTATTGGTTCCCAATATCAAATGCAAAGCAAGGTTTGGAAGTACCATCAAATCATAACGCCAAGGAATTGAGATCAACAAGATCTCGGCCACCTCCTTCGGCAAGTTCTATCAAAGTGACAAAGTCCCCGGAATCCTCAAATAGGATTATGAGGCAACAAGCCCAGCAGGATCAAAGTGATCAATATCAGTACCAAATTGGCCATCAAGGCAAAGAAAGGACAAGAAAAGTAGAAGACACAGAATATTGTACCAAGGAAATATCATCAGTACCTGGATATGTTCAAGGAAGAACAAGAAACACAGTTACCACCACTTCTGGCAAAGGTTGATTTAGAGATCAACCTCAAGAAAGGAGAAACTGTACCAGCAAGAAAGTTGAACCCATTGGGAGTAAAAGAAGTACAAGAACTAAGAGAATATATCTGTGACAATAATAACCGAGGCTGGATCTGGGATTCTTGTGTAAACTGAGTATCACCAATCCTGTTTATCAAAACAAAAGATGGTAAACCACGACTATGTGTAGATTACCGAGGACTCAATGAAGTTACCAAAAGGGACTGATACCCGTCACCACTGATAGAGGAGGCCCTGTATAGGCTAAAGATAGCCAAAATATTCACCAAACTCGATATCCAAAATGCCTACCATAACATCAGGAGCAAAGAGGGAGACAAATGGAAAACAACATTTACAACAAAATACGGTACATACAAATATATATTCATGCCCTTTAGACTCAAGAACACCCCAGCAGCCTCCAGAGGTGGGTCAACAGAATCCGGAGCCTTTTCTGGAATCTCAGTTATATTGTCTACATAGACGATATTCTGATATACTCAGAAAACCTGAAACAAGACCGAAGTCATGTCAGAATAACCACGGAAGCCGTAAGAAAGGAAGGACTCACACTCAAGCCATGTAAGTGTGAGTTTCAAAAAGAAAGAACAGAATAGCTAGGATTAATCATCGCTGGAGACAGAGTCAGTCTCAATCCCGTCAAGACTGAAGCAATATGGGAATAGAAACCACCAGAGACTAAGAAAGGCATACAATGCTTTATGGGATTCTGCAACTTCTATGGGTGATTCATAGAAGGGTTCAGCCATATTGCCAAACCCTTATATGAGCTCACTAAAAAAGATGTCAAATGGGACTGGATAGACCAACAACAACAACAGGCATTCAATTTACTACGTCGACGCATAACCTCTGTACCACTCCTGATAGACTACAATCCTGCCAAGGAAATAATGATTGAAACCGGTACTTCGAAATATGTTTGCTCAGGCATATTATCACAAAAAGGATCAGATGGAGAGTGGCACCCAGTGCCGTAAGGTTCAAAACAATGCCACCCGCGGAATGCAACTATAACATCTATGATAAGGAGTTATTGGGCATTGTTCAGGTATTGAAAGAATGGAGACACTATGCGAAAGGAAGCAGGCACCATGTCCTGATCCTCACAAATGCATCAGAATCTGGTCCCCTTCACAACAACCAAAGAGCTTAACTATAGGCTGATAGGTTCGAGCGAGACACTCAGTCAATACGACATCAAGATACAATATCGACCGGGAAAGGAAGTGGGTAAACCTGACGCCATATCAAGTAGAGCAGCGGATATTCGAACAAAGGACCATGAAACGATCCTACAGAAAGAAAGAATCCTACAACCAAAAGAAAAATACTTAGAAGTCTTAGAAGTAGTCAGATTCAAAAGGAAGATTTAGGAATCCATGAAGAGAGTCAGAAGGACAAACAGATGAGGCCGATTTGCGAAGCCTTAGAAAAAGGAGACAAAGAGATGAAGGGAGTAGATCTAGGAGAATGTGAATGGAGAAAAGGATACTTGTGGTATCAAGTAAGAAATTGGGTCCCTGAAGAAGAAGCAATAAGGACAGAAATCATGCAACAAAATTACGATAACCCCACAGTCTGCCATGGAGGAACCAGCAAAACTACAAAACTAATATCGCGACAATATTACTGGCTAAAGATACCCGATGAGATAAGAGATATATCAAGATTTGTGATACCTGCCAAAGAATGAAGGCGATAGAGCATGAACCCTATTGGCTACTACAACCAAATAGGGCACCACACCAATCATCGAAATCGATAGCTATGGACTTAATAACCGACCTCCCAAAAAATCAGACTGATACCAGGCCATCTTTGTAGTAATCGACCGAATTGACACAATGGGCTATTTCATACCCTGAACAAAGGATATGGATAAAAAAGGCTTTGTCATAATATATCTGGGAGAAATATTAAGACTACATGGATTACCACAGTATATCATCACTAACCGAGAAACGCTTTTTATATCAGACTTATGAAAGGAGACTACTAAATCCCTCGGGATTGAAGGAAGACTGAGCATGGCTTTTCATCCAAGACAGACAGGCAAACGGAAAGGACCCATGGCATACTGGAATAATATCTATGAGCCTATATTAACTATTAGCAAGACAACCAGGCGGAACTCCTACCACTTGTAGAATTCGCATACAACAAGGGACTGCAAGAAATAATTTAGACCACACCTTTAGAGGCATAATACAGACAGCACCCAGAACATGTGGCCATTGGCTACATGATATCTAAAGAAACGACAAACAAGGAAGGAATGGGTCAGCTGTACGAAATACTGAGACAAGATATGGTCTGTGCGCAATTGCGACACAGAGAAAACTATGATCAACACAGAAAACCAGATCCTAATGTCCAGTCAGGAGACATGGTATGACTATTACCAAAGAATATTCGGACCCTAAGACCATGTAGGAAACTGCACTACAAGAATAGCGGACCATTCCAGATCATGGAAAAGATGGGGTCTGGTACCCGTAAATCGGCCGTTCCTTGGCAGATGAAGATCCACAATACTTTCCACATCTCACTCATTGAACCTTACCAAGACAATCAATGCCCCTCACAAGAACAATTACCTCCCCCTCCTATCAAAATACAAGGCGAATGCGAATACGAACTAAAGGAAGTTATCGAGTATCAAATACAGTGCGGATGACTACAATACAGAATCAAGTGAACTGGCTAGAGACCTGAACACGACAAAACTTGGTACCCTGTTTTTTAGAATTTCAACAATGCCAGCATCGATGTTGAATGTTTCCATCAGTAATACCTAAGGAAACCCAGAATGGGTTACAGTCAAGATTGAACCCGTGGAGGAACAACTAAAGCTGCAAACGAGCTTGGCACCAGGTGACAGTTAGGGCGATAGCCCAAGAGCTATCACACCAACCAGCCCTACATATGTAACACAGGAGGAAATACAAAAACAGGCAGAATATAACACTCTTTGATGGACTGCCTGGTATGACAAGCACTGCCACAGTCATTTAGACGATAAAGAAGGATCTAATTGGTTTCCTAAACAACCAAAAAATGCAAACAACAACAACCTCAGAAGGAAACGTCCTGGATCCATTCCTTCAAGGAAAACTGCAGTGTACATCAACACGACAAAATCGATGTTGGGTATTACCCAAGACGCACTTGGGAAGCTGTACCCTTGAATGAAAGTGATGCACACAATTGGAAGAGGAAGGCAACGGTGAGGACACAGTTGAGGAGAGAGGAGGTCAAAGGAATTGAAACAGATACAAGTCCTGAGGTTTGATCTGTGGACCAACAAATTGAGGGATTACGAAAACAACTTGGCACCGCCGGAGCCACAATTCAGATCCAAAGTGAGGATATGCAAACCTACCAGAGGATGATTGCCGACTGAGATCGAACTATCAGAACGGCAAACCTAATATTGGAAGAAGTCCAGAAAGGTTGGCAGCTAGCCGAACATCAGGTTCTGGAGTTGAAAATGGAATTACACAGGTTTGGAGAAAGGATGAAGAGGATAGAATGTTGAGCCGGATGGGACTCAGGCTGATCGGAGAGGGGAGCTAAGGTCACGATTGGTTACTAAGCAAGGATTGGATTACACATGACTCATAGTTATGACTCATAGGATTATAGAATTTCACACTATAACTCTTTGTGGTCATAGAGTTTTACATGATGCATGCTTCGTGCAATCATTATTATATTGTACTTGGTTGATTGTGTGCATCACTCATACTTGTGTGTCATATGATGTAATGATTTTCGCACTTAACTCAGATTATGAGTTATGGGTTTCGCGCATGTAACTACAGTTCAAATTATGTGTATTGGCACAATCTTATAGCATGAGTACGAAAGTACAATACAGTATTAAGAGTCTACTATGTGCACGCTTGTGTGAGGAGTATTGTAGTATGAAGGTAGATTGGTAGTAGTTCTTGTCCTAAATTAACTAAAACAAAGTAGGCGGCAACATACTATATATACAGGTGCGTGTCCTCCTTGTACTCAGTAAAAAAATAGTGAAACCATTGTAAGAAACATAAGTGCGACCATGTTTCACCCTGAAAAACTACCAAGGAAATCCCAATAAATTAGGTGTAATCTGAAATGGTGTGCGCGAAATAAATGGAAAGATAACACATGATACATGACCGGTAAAAGGTCACTATACATGGAAAGATAACCGAGAAATCCTGCACATAACATAAGAAATATACGCATTAATTCTTAAACATTATCTTGAAATATAACCAAGATTATGATATACCCTAGCTGTAGTAATGTCCGTAGTTTCCCTGAGTAAACTAGAAATTACAAACAGAGACATAAACAATAATACCATAGGAAATATACATATGAAACGAATTGAAGAATTTCAACACTTCCCCTCATTATCTACAGCCCAACAATCTCATCATCCGTTCATGTGCCGGTTTCGCAAGTACCTTGGAACAAATGTCGGCAAGGTTTTCTCATGACGCAACCTTCAGGAGTGTGAAAGAACTGTTATCGATCTCTATTCTTGTATTTAGTGAAAATGGATATCGATATATTTTGTTCGTTCATTAAGTTGATGGTAGGTTGCCAGAAAATTTGCGCCGTTATTCTCGGCATGTAAAGCGATCAGTGTTGTATGCAGGATGTCACTGAGACTTTTGATTTACCATTGGATTTGCCTTGCTTCTAGGGACATAGCTACATATTCCGCTTCCGTAGTAGATGTTGCAACTGTGGCTTGCTTCTCAGACCGCCAGGATATACAGGCATTGTTAAAGAGAATAACATACTCTGATAAGGAGCGGCGGGTATCGAGACAAGCTGCAAAGTCCGCATCCACATAGGTGTTTATAGCGTTTGTAGTTGTACAAGGTTAGAAGAGTCCAATGTCTTTTGTACCGTGAATGTACCGAAGGACATGTTTGGCGGCCTTTAGGTGGATTTCGGTCAGGCAGGAATTGGTATATTGACATGTCCGGTATCGGTTCATCCACTGTCCCTTTCCGTAGTTGAATGCCTTTGGGTAAGGGGGTAGAGACTGGCCATGAGTTTTCCATTCCATATCGCTTGAGGAGTGACTTGATGTATCGTTGCTGAGTAAGATGTATCCCGTCTGTTCTATAGGTGAGGTGTAGGCCAAGTAGGAATTTGGCTTCCATTAAGTCCGTGATCTCAAATGCCGTTTTCAGGTCTTCTATGAGAGAAGTAGCTAGGGGAGTGTTGGCCGAGTATATAGCGACGTCGTTAACGTAAACCGATAGGTAAATGTCGTGTTTACCGTGAATAAACATGCATGGGTCAAGGGTAGATGTCGCAAAACCTTTGGATGTTTAGTATCTAGCGAGGAGAGCGTACCATTCATTCGCAGATGGCTTGAGTCCATAGAGACATCGGTTAAGTGGCCATACTTTGTCTCCATTACCGAACCCAAGTAACGGTCGCATGTAGACTTCTTCCCTCAACTGACCATAAAGGAAAACAGATTCGACATCGAAATGCCGTGGTCGTCAATTGTTTTTACCACATGTTGCATGGAGGAAGCGGAGTGATTCATATCGGATGTCCCGGGTGAAAGTATCTTCAAAGTCAAAACCCGGTACTTGTGAGATTCCTTTTGCAACAGCCCTTACGCTGTACCTTTCTAATGTACCATCAGCATTTCGCTTGGTCTTAAAGATCCATTTACTGTCAATAATTTTGCGTCCTGTAGGTTTATCTACTTCATCGAAAGTACCACTTTTCTCAAGTGCCTTTATTTCCTCGTCCATTGCGGGGGTCCATTGTTCCTTAAGGAGCCATTCACTGCCTGGGTGTAGGTTTTTGGATCCTCATCAGATGGTACAGTGACATACCGGCCAAAGTATTATGGTGGGCGAACGGTTCTGCCAGATCTGGTCCGTATCTCAAGGGGATTTTCCGGTTGTGCTTCTTGTACAGGAGGTTCCGGTGTTTCTTCAGGAGTTTGGAGACCGTAATAATCTTCAGGATGTTCGGGCGGAGGAGGTGGATGTACTTCAATGGTTGGTTTGTCATTTGCCTCCTGTGGTAGAGTTTTATCGGGTGCCAGTGCTCTTTGGTAGGAAGGTGGGTAGACTGTTGGAAAGGTCTCTTATGAGGATGCAGGTTCCTTGGGATCAAGAGGTGGTATGGTCTTGGTTGTCCAGTGGGGCTGACGCGTTTGTGAGATTTTGTGCAATGATGGTATGTATATACAGTATATTTTGCTGGAGGAAGTATAACCAACAAGGTATCCTTCTATGGCCCAGGGCTGTAACTTTGTTCCTGGTTTTCTATTCTCCTCAGGTATATGGACAAAGCATTTGGTCCCGTTGGGCCATAGGTGGTTTACTAACGGCTTCTTGTTATAGAGAGATTCATAGGGTCTTAGTTTTCCTATGGATCGGTTAGGGAGAATGATCTGGAGGTATACAGCTGTTATAACTGCTTCTGCCTATAAACGCGCTGTAAGACCTGATAACATAGAGCGTGTAGATGTGATAATGGTCCAGTTGTACTGTTCGGCAACGCCATTAGATTCATGAGAGTAGGGAGGTATTTTGTCATGTATGATACCCAGTTTTTCAAACATGGTTGTCATATCTTTGTTGACATATTCTCCTCCATTATCAGTTCTGAATCGTTTAATAGTAGTGTTGTCCTAGGTGTGTCTTTGTTTGATGAATTGGTTGAATACTTTAACAGTATCGGATTTGGCTTTAAGAGGGTAAATCCAGGTGTACCGTATACAATCATCAATAAAGGTAACATAGTACCAGGAGTATCTGAAGGAAGGGGTGGGGAATTTTCCACTAAGATCAGAGTGGATTAAATCATAGAGATTTTCACAACTTTTGTCTGTAGATTCGGGTTTGCGTTTAGTTGATTTGGACGTAATGTATGTTTCACACTGCCAGTCTTTCGGAACTTCGGGGATAGTTGGATTGTCAGAGTAGTTGGTACATTTGAGGTAGGATGGTGAACGATGTCCGAAGGCTTCAGCTACTGTTGGTAAGTCATCTTGTTCGCCACTACTTTCTCTTCCTGCACAACATAATCTTGACCATCAAGCTTTCACTATATTACTTCTC
Source organism: Tuber calosporum (assembly GCA_003316355.1). Lineage (NCBI taxonomy): Eukaryota > Fungi > Ascomycota > Pezizomycetes > Pezizales > Tuberaceae > Tuber > Tuber calosporum. Next base: position 20,488 of record QFET01009860.1, on the reverse strand, counting down.
TTTTATTCTCCCGGTATACAAACATATCCGCCCCTTTACTACGCAAAGAAAAACCATTCCCCAAACAAACAATAGTGCACTATGACAACAAGTTACTTTGACCTAACTTTGGAACCCAAAGAACATGTTTTAGGAATACAGGGGGCTACATGCCCGTATGAGGTTTTAGCCATAAGCTTGACAGTTCCTCGGCCACATGATTCTATTACCAAATCATCGCCTAACTTAACAGTCCCTGTACTTGGTTCAAAGTTTATAAGAAGTTCTAGGTTACATGTCATGTGTGAGCTTGCGCCTGTATCGATTACCCAGTTGTGAGGCTGTGGAGTCTTTTGCGTAGAGAGGAGGGATGTGGATGTACTGACTGGTTCAGATATTTCTTCTTTGCCGATCTTTGCTGAACTGACAGCTTTCTTTTCCTTCTTCTTTTGGTTGTCGCCCTTTAGTTTATTACACTCATTCCAGGTATGTCCCTCAGTGCGAGCAGTGGGGTAATCCTTTTTGCAGGGGGTACATTCCTTGGTTATGGCCACAGGTCTCCGGGGAGGTTCTCTTCCTTTTCCTTTGACATCAGCGCTTTTATATGCTTTGTCGTCCTCAGGGCTAACCAAGGGTCTCATGTGCAACAACTTGTTGTAGACATGGTCATAGGTAAGGTCCTCCTTGGTTTGGAGGTTGTCGACAACATTACTCATCGACTCAGGAAGGGAGCGGAGAAGAACTGCTGCTTAGGCTTCGGGTGACTGGAATACCAATTTGAATACAAATGGTAGAGCATATCAGTCGTCAGCAGAGGAGGAGGAGCAACGGTGTTGCATTCGATTCCAGAGGGTATCGTACTTGTTGATATGGTATGCAATAGGTGCAGAGGTATCGTACTGGGTATCGAGGACAGCGTTGAGTTGTTCGAAGAAGGAGGTGGTGTTTTCTCTAGGAAATTTATCTTGGAACGCTTTGCAGATAGAGGGGGGTGTTTTGTGGGTGGCCAACAAAATAAGCCATTGGGGGTCAATCGTTTCAAGGAAGTAGGCCGAGGCCCATTGGTATCGATCGCGGAATTCATCATATCTCTCAGAGTTATTAATTCCATCCTCGTACTCTTCTTCCTCCGGTAGAGTTTCCTATTCCGTTACTATGTCCCAGCAATTATATAAAGTAAGGACATATTCCGAGTTATCTCTCCAGGTCTGGTAGTTAACAGGGCCAGTGAGCTTTGGGATGGAGCTCAATTTGTAACTGGGTGGCCAACTACATTTGGAGTTGTTGGCATAAGATCTGGGGTTTGGTGCAGGAGTTTCTGGAGGAGGAACAGTGGTTTCTGACGTGGCCATTTTTACTCACTAAAGGCAATGTGACTTGGGTTGCTAAGTACGGGTTTTTTACTTTGCACTTGAGAGTGGTTGCAGCTAGAAAATTGCACTTTCTGTAAGAACTCAGATTTAGTGAGGGAGGAAAACTCGGACTTTAGCAAGGAGTGCCAAGACTTTTCGTATCGATTTGCCAAGAATGTTTCGTTTGTCGACCGATGTTTCGTTTCGTGTTTCATTTCGAGTGAAAATGTGTGGTTATTACATAAAATATTTTTCAGTGAAAGAGGTTTATTTCATTTAGGAAGGAATTAGTTTTGTGGTGAAAGAAGATAGCGGGTAAGTGTAAGTTGTATAGCTATAGATGCCACGGGCTCAAAACCTGTTCAAATTATATGTATTGGCACAATCTTATAGCATGAGTATGAAAATACGATACAGTATTAAGAGTATACTATATGCACGCTTGTGTGAGGAGTATTGTAGTATGAAGGTAGATTGGTAGTAGTTCTTGTCCTTAATTAACTAGAACAAAGTAGGCGGCAACATACTATTTATACAGGTGCGTGTCCTCCTTGTACTCGGTAAAAAAATAGGGAAAACATTATTAGACACATAAGTGCGAACATGTTTGACCCTGAAAAACTATCAAGGAAATCCCAATAAAATATGCGTAATCTGAAGTGGTGTGTGCGAAATAAATGGAAAGATAACACATGATACATGACCGGTAAAAGGTCACTATACATGGAAAGATAACCGCGGAATCCCGCACATAACATAAGAAATATACGCATTAATTCTCGAACATTATCATGAAATATAACCGAGAATATGATATACCCTAGCTGTAGTAATATCCGTAGATTCCCTAAGTAAACTAGAAATTACCCCACAGAGACATAAACAATATTACCATAAGAAATATACATATGAAACGAATTGAAGAATTTCAACAACTACTTTAGGGCACATGACTTGTTTTATGAGTTTTGATTGGTTTGGTATGCTGTGCAGTGGACTCATAGGAGTCAGCTGATGCATTTCATAGTATAACTTGATATGAGTAATGCCGAGAATGTCACTCATAGATAGGAGTCACCAGGGTTAGGGTTAAGGAAGGGTGTCTATAGAAGGACCTTTAGGCGGTCGGTAGATAAACTTGCTTTGCTTCCTATATTTTCCTGCCCCTACATTTTGCACCACCACGTCAAAACTGTACTCGGTTCCCATGAACCCACCCATATCTTTCTGTGTTTAGGTCCTTGCATAACCTAAGCCTAGTCATGGTGAAGCCGGTCACTCACCTCTCCCTCTTTTCACCTCTGCCCCTGCACCACGCTCAGCCACTGCCGCCACAGTTGACGTACCCCCTCACCTCAGGTACCTCTCCTCCTTCCTTGACGAAACCAAGGAAGTCATCAACTTCTCCTCCGCTCAGTTCCCCTCTATCTCTCCCTCAAGCCTCGATGACCTCTCCAATGGTGAGATCACCTTGATCCCGCTCCTGTATTCTGCCAGTCATGCAATCACGGCACTTGGTGCTCAGCTTGACTCCCTCTTCTTAGCAGTCGCACTTCTCTGTGCCGGCTTACCCAACTCCACTTAAGCTGCGGACCCTGCAGCCCCTAGCCTGGCCTCAATCCGTTCTGAGCTTCGTGACCTGGCCCACCCTGTCACCCTTGCACCTCCTCCCACCACCACCACTCCTCCCACCATCCCTCGCCTTCCTGGCATGACCCAGAGGCGCCCTGCACCCCTCTCTGCCCTTCCCCCCCCCACCTCCTGCCCCTTCCTCTGAAGGCACCCCGCTGGTAATCCATGGATTCTCGGGTGATCAGTTCTGCGACCGTGATACATCTGCTCCCTCCTATGCCCAGACTGTGGTAGGCAGCAGGAATAGGAGTAAGTCTCCAACTAGCTCTCCCTCTGCAGCCAAGGTCATGGCTGCTGCTACCAACCAAGCCACCACAGCCTCCTCCAGTCCTGGCTCCACATCCCCTCAACCACAACCACCACCTGCTCCACCCCCACTCACCACTGCAGCTCACAGATTTTTTGCACACCTTTCATGTCCAGACCTCCGCCCTGATGCAGCGGGTATCTCTGTCCTTCTCCCCGACCTGGCAGCCTCAGTACTCGTCGATGCCAACTCTGCCCTTGCCCTTGGTTTCAAGGCCTCTGTCTACGACAGGGGCTATGTCTCCCTAACTGGCCTTGATGGCCAAGTTCCTGCCCTCTCTCTACGCCCCATACTTTGAGGCCCTTACCAGGCGCCTCAACCAATCGTTCCCAGTCAGCAACAACCCTTGGCTCCCCTTCCGCCCGGCTCCTTCAGCCGTTCACATTGCGATCCACTCTCTTTCCTCCGCTTGCCTTCCCGAGAATGAAGATGACCTCTTCTCCCGCCTCTCCATGTCAATCTTCAACTCCTCTGGTGTTCCTATCCTGTCCGCTAGGTTCCTTAATAGGGACCCGGCCTCCCACCTCAAAACTCTTGCTCGCTAGTCATAACCACTGCCCCTGAGCATGCCTCCTCCCTCCTACCACATGTCCCTCTCTTCCCAGCCAATAAGCGGTCTGAAAGACCCTTCTCCTCCTCTCCCTACATACAATGCCACAACTTCTAGGCCTTTGGGCATGTGGCCCAATGATGCAAAACACCCCACCCAGTCTGCCCCTTCTGCTCCCTCGATCACACGATAGCCAACCACAGATGCTCTAATCCCTCATGCTCCAAGCAGGGCAACACTAAAGCTGTGCTCAGCTACTGCCTGACCTCCCCCCCCACTGCCTGAACTCCGATGGGAATCACTCCGCCCGCAACCGGGACTGCCCATCCAGACCAGCCACTCCCCCTCCTGCTCTGGCAGCTACCCAACCCACCACAGATGCTGACGAGATTGACGTTCTGCCAGATCTTCCCCCGGGCTCTACAACAGGCTCTCGCCCCTACACACCACCTCCAGGGCCCTTAGATCCTGCCGTTGACCTAACCACCCGCAGGCCCATGAGGCCTGTCCAGTCCGCCCCTGGCATGTCTAGGTCCTCCTCACGGCACGGTGCCCTGCCCACCCTGGTGGCTCCCAGCCCCTCTCCTGCCCCCCGTGATCCTATGATCTCTACCCAGTAATGAATTACACAACCATCCCACCTGCGCATGAGGCCCCTAGGGCCTCATCCTTTCTCTCTCTTGCTCAATCCAACTGCCTGGGTAGCTGGGATGTGCTTTCCTCCTTTTTTAATTCCTTAGTTGAACTTTCCTTTCCTGTTTCCCTGGTTTGTATGCAGGATCCTCGGGTGTTTCGAGGACGTTTCCCTACTTTTCTTGGCTTCAAGTCCTTCTTCCCACACTGTTCCTCCCCTAAAAAGCCATCTGTGGTGTATTAAGTTTCTTCTTCCCTACTCTCCATAAGTGTCATACTTCCCGTTTTCTTTGGGAGATCTGACACTATCGGCCTTGATTATTTCCAGATAGATGAACTGTTTGGTTTCTCCTTTTCACGCCTCTGGGTACTGAACTCATACTCAGTCCCCGAAAGGGCCTCCTCCTCGCATACTATATCTCCTCTTGAATTGTGTCCCGGAGGTGGGTTTCCTATTTTCTCCCTCGGCAATTTCAACATTCACCACTCCTCCTGTGACCCACTACGAGCCCACTCCCCCACTGAGTTAGCTGTTTCCTCCCCTACTTCTCAAGATTGGCTGAGATTGGCTACCAGCTCTTGAATACCCTTGGGGTCTTCACCCGCTTCCCTTTGGGCGGCAGGGGCAGGCCCTATCTCGTAGATCTTTCCTTTGCTTCTCCGGGTTTATTTCCGTTTTTCTCCTCATGGAGCACGCCTCTCCCCTCATCTGGCTCTGACCATATCACCATTTTGCTCTCCTGTACGCACCCTAAAGACACACAACCACCTCCCCGCCCCAACTGGGCTTTGACTGACTGGGCCACCCTCACGCGGCTGTTAGAGGAGCTTAGAGTCTGTGACGCCCCTTGCCTCCCCACCTCTGCCTCTCTCTCCTCATGGTTCGACACAAACCTCTGTCACATTCTTTCCCTGCTCCATAACCACACACCCCTCTCGCGCCCATCATCCAGGGACAAGCCCTGGTGGTCGTCCCTCCTCTCTACTCTTAGGAAAGAACACCATTGCGCAGCTCGCAAAGCCCGCTCTACCCGTTCTACCAGTGACATCTGTGGAGATAGGCTTGCCCGCCTTGGCTAATTCAAAGCCATAAAGAGGGCAAAAAAGGCCCACTGGACCTCCCTCCTCTTGAACGCTACCCCCTCCTCCTTCTGGGCCACCAAGCAGCTAGCCCTATGATCTCCCACAACTCGCTTCCCCACCCTCCCAGGGTCCGACACTCCAGATTCCATTAACAGTGCTCTCCTCAACCACTTCTTTCCACCTCGTCCCTCCCTGCGCGCCCCCTCTATCCTCTGCCCATACTCCAATGCCCCTGAGCTGTTCGCACAAAAGATCTCTGCCACCCTCTGGGCCTCCTCCTCCTCCACAGCCGTGGGTCCTGATACCGTCCCCTATGGGGTCTGGAAAGTGGTCCACTGCACCACCCCTTCCATATTAGTTGCCCTCCTCGCCCCTTTACTCCTCCATGGGTTCCACCCTCCCGCCCTCAAAAAGGCCACCAGAGTAGTCCTGGACAAGCCAGGATAGCTATCCTACGACAACCCTGCCTCCTTTAGGGTAATCATCCTTCTTGAGACAATCTCCAAGGTTCTGGAGAGAATTGTCGCCTCCCGCCCCGCCCTCGTGGCTAGGGCCTGTGGTCACCTCAGTGCTAACCAATGTGGCTCCCATGCGGGCCTTTCCTCCTTTGACTCCCTCACCACTCTCGCCTACACAGTACGCACCCTCTAACCCCCAGCCCTCCGCGTCTCTACACTCTTCCTGGACATGAAAGCGGGTTTCAACAACGTGGATCCCGACTTTCTCTCCTCCGTACTCAGGAAAAAAGGGGTCAACCACTACCTCATCTCCTGGGTCAGGTCCTTCCTTACTGGCAACACCTGCCGTCTTCAAATCCAAGGCTCACCTGGAATTTTTTCTTCCGTTTCTGTTGGCACCCCTCAGGGGTTTCCTGTATCTCCTTTGCTTTTTGTTATTTATGTTTCTTCCCTTTATTTCGCTCTCTCCAGAGGCCTAATACTTTCCTATATTGATCATTTTGCATTGACTGTATCATCTTCTTCCTATAGCCATAATGTTCAGCTGCTTCAAGCAGCCTTTTCCTGGATCAAGCATCGCGGAACTGTGTGCAATGTCCCTTTCTTAGTCCCCAAGACGGAGCACATTCACTGGCTCAACAAGAACCAGTGTGGCTCCCCTTGCATCATCCCCATACACTTGGATGGGCAGGTCTTCCATCCTGCCAACTCCCTCAGGTGGCTAGGCTACTGGCTCAGCCCATCCCTTTCCACATCAACTCACTTCTCTAAACGACTTGTCCTCGAACAAGGCGCCTTCGCTACTGTCAGCAGGCTTTCCCTACCTGGGGCTGGCCTCTCCCCACACCTGTGCCACCGCCTTGCTGTCTCCCTCCTCCTCCCCATCCTCACTTATGGGGCTGACCTCTTCATACCCTCCCGCGTAATGCTACGGCACATGGACTTCTTCTGGCACAGATCCTGAGATGGCTTACCAACTGCTTCCGCTCCACCCGACTCTCTCTCCTCTCCCTTGAGAGCTGCCTCCCTCCTATCAGCCTCCTCTGCGCCTATCGCCGTCGGCTTGCTGCGCTCAGACTGGCATGTGCTCCACCCACTATCAACCCAGCCGCAGAGCGGCTCCCACTCGACTCTCCCTCCCTCCTGCAGTCTCACGCTCCAGACTCGTGGCATCACCTCACACTACGCCTCCAACCCAATGTCCACCCTCTCAACTGGAAAACTGCCCCTCCCTGCCCGCCGGTCCGTACCCACCTCCTGGTGGATGCAATGGCTCACCTCATCCTCCCCATCCTGGGATCATTGTCCTTCGCCCACTTGCCACGTGCAGACCTCGCACTCCTCTGTCCTCCTCTCCCCCCGTTGCCTACCATCCACGCCGCCTATACTAGCCTTAGGGGGCGGGCGTACCAGACCCTCATCAACGACTAGGGAGAGGCCTATCCTCCCCCTCACTACCACCCATACAAACCGTCTCTGTCTCCACACCCTTTCATGGGCCTCGGCAAGTTCATGGCGGGCCACATTCACCAGATACGAGCCCACTAGAGCTACCTAGCTCTTCATACCTCTTGGGCCTCCGAAGAGAAGTCCACCCTCTGTCCACGATATGGGGATTTCGATGAAGACTTCCAGCATGCCACAGTCTCCTGGACGGCCACCGCTGACGCCTGTAGCTGCCACCTCCAAGGTGTGGTGGGATAGGCGCTGATGACCCTATCTGTTCTTCTATACCAGTTCTCCTCAACCTAGTCGCCTATCTACAAGAGATGCAGGTTGGCTTCCCTACGGACATATTGCTATCCCCCCCCTCATCGCCACCTCCTTTGGTTGCCCCCACCCCCATAGGGTCTCCTGCATACACTCTCTTTTCGTCCTCAAGTTTTCCATAATTTGTAGTTTTTCCTCACCTGATTGCTTGGTTTCTGTATGTTTCCTTGGCTGGTCTTTCCTTACTTGAGTTTACAGTACGAGGTGTATGGACAGTTACCTGTCCTGTTGGAGCTTTAATGTGCCTTTGGTTTCCTTTGTTTTTGGTTTTTGGAATTAAGGTTTTGTTTATGCCATAGCTAGCGCTGCATGCAAGTTCTTGTACCTTAACAACGAATATATGATATAAGAAAAAAAAAAGAAAAAACCGACCTGTAGATAGCACTCTTCACGCGACCATATAAGTTCATTCTTATACAGTTACTTTGCCTCTTTACCTCTCCGCTCCTCAATTGGCCTTGTGTGATAGGAACCTAGAGTTCGGCTATCAATCCAACGTATAAATAGGCCTAAGAGCAATAGCGGATCATCACCTAATACTACTCGTTGTAATAGCACTCCTAACTTGGTGGCTGACATTAGAGCCACGCCCAATACCGGACTATAAGGGCAGCCCAGTTATATTCATCCAACCTACAGAGATGTAGCTACCTGTTTCAAATCAGCTGATAGCATAGGATCATAACACAACCTATACTGACGAGAACTAAGATTGTATCCAGAACCACCCAGCCTCTGTGACAGTCAACAGAGCAACCCATCCAAGAGGATCTTTTATGTATTCTGAATTCTTGATAATCTGAATAGAACTGCACCTGAGTCCATATGTACAAAAAGACCGTCAGTCAGACTGATGACCTGGTATTCAGTATGAGGTTAGCAAATTGGTGACATCAACTTAAACTTAGTTCTTGAAGCAAAGATATTGCGGCTATCCACTGGTAGAGTGATTCACACCCTCTGAGATATAGACAGTCTATGGGATCATTTGCTGTAGTGTGGTCATGTTACCCATATTGATTACTATTGTTAAGGCTGACAAGGGTAACGGATACTAGCAGGGCTAGTAAATGGTTAGTTTGTTTTATGATTTGTTTCAAGTATCGTTTGATAGTTAGTTTGTTTTATGATTGGTTTCAAGTATTGTTTGATACGTAGTTTGTTTTAAGTTGGGTTTCATGTATCAGGCTGATACCCAAGATGTTTTATGTTTTGTTTTATGTATCAGGATGATACATATTTTGTTTGCTGCACCGTTTGGGTACATGAGGCATTTGTTAGATTGGAGGACTTTACAAGAGGAGCTTGGTTATGTCCGTTGATTGGAAATCAAATGGAAGAAGATGGAAAGCTTTGGAAAAGCGAGATAATGTATTAAGGACTGCCCCTCTGGAGCATAGACAGGGCAGACTTCGACAGACCGAGTTTTCAATATACTTGGTTGAGTAGTTACTTCTTTTCAGTTCACATTAAACCTCAGCAAGTATGTCTTGGACTTAGCAAGGCTGGCGATATTGTAATCAAAAGCTGTTAAACAACTTATCGAGATCTCCAGTAGTACTACTCACTTGAAGTCCCGACAGTTTGGGATCAGAGTTACTATCGTTATACCTTACCGAGACGCATTCCTTTTGGTGCCTAATACACCCAGGTAGGCGTTTCAGGTCATACATGTTCTGGGTCAAACTTTGCCTGCACTTTTGAGACTATAGCCAGAGTCTCTAAGGATACTTCTTATATATAGCCTACATAAGTACTAGGAAAAGTCTATAAATATTTCGCAGTCCTCTATAGTTAAGGGACATCCTCCCTTTCCTCTACACACCCAGTGATTGAAATCTCAACCCTACGAGAAATCATCACAATCTCTACTACGCAGGTTTCCATCTACTCTAGCTACACCATGGGGTGGCGACTTGTTTTCCTCCATCCCCCCTCACTTTACTCATTATGGTCTACCCCTTTGAGTCCATCCTCTCCTATCCATGTTTGTTGATAGTTTCCTCTCATTTTCCCGTTATTATTTTGCCTTGCTTAGCTTGTTTGCCCTACCTCGCTTAACATTTGCACAGTCAGCAACACCCAACCTTCATGTACCTAGGATATACACTTGCTGTAGGAGGGAACTCCCTACAGGCCTAAGGTCGCTTGGTAGTCTAATAGTTGATTCCTCCACTCTCTAGTCCTTGAGAACTGCATAGATGGGTATGCACACGTTTTTGTCCCTTATATTTGGGTCTACCCCACCTAATCCTCTCCTCACCTGTTGCGGGGTAGCCAATTCTGTACTGCTGAATTGCCTATGACGTGCTTGTATCGAGAAGGTAAGAGAGTTGTCAGGAAAGCTCTGGTAAGAAATAAAGATAAAGGGTAAAGATGGTTCTCGAAAGCTTTAAAGTTGTTTTTTAACTAAAACTGAATATATTGTTAAGGTCTCTTCTCCGTTGCTTTATGATCCCTGAACTATTAGGAACTGCTAACTATTTATACAATTCTCCTGGTACTTATGTTAGCCATATATATGAAGTATCCTTAGATATCATGGCCAGGGTCATGGTAAGTGGAAATCCCGTTTGACCCTGAAAATGTATGCCCCGCTCGGTCAAATTATCCCTCGAACTATTTAGTATTCTGTGGGTGTCTAGCACTCCACCAGTAAATAGCCTTCGATTCATTTGCCAAATGGACTAGGTTCAAGTTGATGTAGCCCAGTTGCAAACATCATACGGAATACCAGTTGATCAGTCTGGATGGCCGTCTTTCCTGCATATATGCACTCAAGTGCATATGCATGCGGATTATCAAGAGTCATAGTACTCCATACATTAGAGTCTAGATCTTTCACCAAGGCTGAGCCGCTCTGCTATAGACACTACCTCTTGCCAGCATGGGTTGTAGTCATATAGTAACCTCCCGGTTCAATATACTATCACATCAACTACTTTTAACCATTTCCCATATGTGTAATATCAGCTCCCCCTCTCCAGGCTTCGTCCCAAAGCAATATAACCTTTTAGTACTCCTTCCGGTAGGGTTAAAAAACCATCTGCGATAACTTGGCCACAGGAGGAAAAACCTTTCCGGAGATACTACCTAGCTCAACCTTGGCATATCCAGATTTTCCATATGAAAATCTTCTACCAATTATTGAGCATGCTGTAAGTGCTCTGGTGGTTCCCAGGTGTTCTCATCTTCTGAACATCCCTTCCACTTAACAAAGTATCGAAGTTCTTGGATGGTTCTTGACCGTCCTTTGAATCTTCGTTCATAAGAGATTATTTCACTCTTAATGATTTTTTCCACCTCCCATTCTAGGTCACCTTCAATATCTTCTGGTGTCATGGGTGGTTGTTCTAGGCCTGGTCGAACTGAAGTTCTGTATGGCTCAAGTAGCGATATATGGAATACTGGATGGATTTTCCAGCGTTCAGATAATTACAACTTGTAGGCAAGGTTTCCTCGTTGCTTCAGGATTTTGAATGGACCGTATAATTTTGGTCCTAACTTCTTGGATGGTCGCTTGGTACAGATATTCTTTGCATTCAGCATAACCCAATCACCAGTTTTGAAGTCTGGTTCGCTGTGAGCCTTGCGGTCATAGTATTGGTTCATTCCTTCCCGAGTCTTTTCCATTGATTCCTTTGCCTTTTCATGTATCGTTTTCATCCAGTGAGCATACATAGTAGCTTGGGATTTTGGGCTTCTCGCTCCTTTATCCATTCTTTTTGAGGGTGGTAACCATAATTTGCAAAGGATGGTGTTATTCCATGAGCGCTTGTTACTGAGTTGTTGTAGGCATACTCGACTAATAGTAAACGGTGGTACCAATCATCCTGATCATAGTTCACAAATATCCGCAGGTATCCTCCCAGCACTTGGTTGACCCTTTCCGTTTGTCCATCAGTCTGAGGGTGGTATGCAGTAGACATTTTTCTCTTTATGCCTAACATCTTGCAAAGAGACTCCCAGAATTCTCCTGCAAACTTTGCGTCCATGTCTGAGATGATTTCGGTTGGTAGACCATGAAGTTTCCAAACTTATTTGATAAATGCCTGAGTGACATCCTTTGCACTCACATTTTCCTCCAGACCAATAAAATGTGCCATTTTTGTGAATCGGTCAACTACAACCATAAATTTGCTGTAACCTGTAGATTTGTGTAGTTGCGTAATAAAATCTACAGAGATAGATGCCCAAGCTGCAAAAGGTACTTGCAATGGTTGCAGTAGGCCAAAGCGTGCGTGCCTTGGTACCTTTGCCTTTTGGCATTCTGTACATAACCGTACATAGTCGTTTATCCAGTTGGTAATTCCTTTCCAGTAAAAATCCCTAGTGATAATCTCTAGAGTTTTTTCTTGACCGAAATGTCCTGCAACTTTTGAGTCATGACAACCTTTTGCAATATCAGTTTGCAAAGTTTCGTCCTGGGGAATATATATGCGTTCTTTGTAGAATAGCATTCCATCCGTCATGGTCCTTTGTTCTCGCATTGGCTTGCCATCATCTCCTAATTGTTGTAACTCCTGCTTCATACGCGTCCACTCTGGATGATCCTTTGCTTTCTCTTTTACCCTTGCCATGAAGTTCATATCAAATTTCTTGACATCGCACTTAGCAATTATTGCATTGGACATTACGATTTGTCCTTTAGGGCATATTGGGTGAACGGCAATATCGGTTGTATCCCGGAACTCGTGTTTGGCATTAGAATATAGGAAACAGAATTGCGGCTGAGTTTCCTCCAAGTGAATACCCGAGCTCCCAAATCCTTGACCTCCTCGTTCTGTATCCTCCAACTCCCTAACTTCATGAAGCTCTCTCTCATTAATTCTTTCCACAATCATTTCCGCTATGCGGTCTCCAATCCGTACCTGAAATGCCTTGTCAGTAGTGTTGACTAGGAGCATCTTAACCTCCCCCCTATAGTACGCATCCACTACTCCGGCTCCAATGGAAATACCATTATTGACTGCCAATCCACTCTTGGTGCAATACGGGCATATATTCCAATTGGTAGTCCGATGGCTAACCAGGCCCTATGAGCACTTGCCCTTTAGATGGAACTATGGTATCCTCAGTACTGTATAGGTTGTGTCCTAGCGCTAACTTGGAACCTCGAGTAAGAATTCTTGCTTCCTGGTGTAACCTTTTAACCCTAACCAAACTATTGCTTCGCTCTTTTGGCAATCCTGGTTGGGGTCGTTCCAAATTTTCCATTCCCCATGTGACTTATACCACTAAGTTTCTTTTATTATGGTGGGTTCCAAAGTGATCAGACTGAAGTATAGCCTGCTTGGCATGCTCAGCTCCCTCCTTAGGGCGGTACTCTGGCCGCCTGCTTAATGCGTCAGATTTACCTCCTTTGGTCCCAGGTCTGTAAATGATTTTGAAGTTAAAATCGGTTAACTTTTGGGCCCATCGGATTTGTCTAGCCGACCAGGCCTTTGTTGTAAGAAAGTATTGTAGATTTTGATAATCGGTATAGATGGTGAAAGGTTCATCAGTTCCTGCCAGGTAGTGTCGCCATTCTTCCAAAGCAACTAATATTGCCAATAATTCCTTATCATGGATATCATAGTTGCGTTCCTCTGGGGTAAGCTTCCTGGAATGGAATGCAACCAGGTGCAACTTCTTATCCATATATTGAGACAGAACACATCCAAGAGCATAATCGCTTGCATCAGTTTCCACTACCATTTCTCTTTCAGGATGAAAGTGACAAAGTATGGGAGCTGTAATGAACCGTCGTTTGAGTTCATCAAAAGCAATTTGCTGTATTTCTCCCCAAGCAAAATCTTTTGGACTTCCCTTCAATAAATCGGTAATTGGTGCACATAGTACGGAGAAATCTTTTATGAATCGTCAGTAAAAATTCGCAAATCCCATAAAGATTTGAATCTCTTTTACCGCGGTAGGTGCTTGCCAGGCCTTAATTGTTTCAACCTTTCGCTTGCTCATAGTGACTCCATCAACAGCCATTATATACCGAAGAAACTCCCCAGATGTGACATGGAATGTGCTTTTTGCCATGGATATGGCCATAATATACTCTCGTAATCATTCAAGCACCTTCTTTACTAATATGACATGATCCTTGTCTGTTTTTGAGTAGATGAGTATATCATCGATATATACTACCACCCATTCATCAAGGAAGTCTTTCAGGATCATAGTCATAATTGACTGGAATGTTGCAGGTGCATTGACAAGTCCGAAAGGCATAACCTTGTATATATATAGGCCATATCTAGTGCGAAAAGCGGTTTTCCATTCATCACCCTTTCGTATGCGGATTAGATGGTATCCATGTTGGAGGTCCAGCTTGCTGAAACTAGTTGCTCCTTGAATACGGTCCTGTAGTTCGGTCATCAGAGGGAGAGGGTACTTATTATAGATGGTCACTTTGTTCAACCCTCAGTAGTCTACTACCAATCTGAGTAGTCCATCCAGTTTGGGAACAAAAAGTATTGGTGCTCCGGTAGGAGACTTGCTGGGGGAGATCTTTCCTTGTTTTAACATATCATCCAAATATAATCTTAATGCTTTTAGCTGCTTCTCCGATAGAGGATAAATTGGTCCCCAGGGTGGTTGAGAGTCTGGTTTGAGGTCAATAGCGTGATCAAAGGTTTGATGAGAGTGTAATTTTGCTGCAGTTGGCGGGTGAAAAAGGTCCTTGTAGCCGTGGTATTGTTTGGGAAGTGAATAGAGGACTAGTTCCTCCTCATCATCTATTCTTGCAATTCTTCCAATTACCACTGCCTCAGGGTACTCCTATACCTCCTCTTCCCATTCGATAGAAATGCCTTCATCTTCAGGTAAAAGATGGACCTGACATCCCGGAGCCTCAAAACTCTAGTTTCCTGAGTCATGTATTTCGTTTATTGGATGTTCCTCATTCCACCACGCAAAAGGAATTATTATTCCGTAATTCCCAGTAGGTGCGATTTTGCACAGGATTTTTGACAAATGTTTAATTTTTTCCAATTTCCAGGTAGAGAGGACAAGTATAATCCTTTCCGGTCGAGAATTTGCCTCGTGTAAATCCTATAATAGGAATAGGATCCTGACGGGATTCATATGGAATATTTAATTCCTTTACCAATTTTTCGTGAATAACAAATATATTTGATCCTTAGTCCAGTAGGACTTTTATGCGATAACATTTTGCATACACATAGATATGTGGATCGCCTTCCGGGCATTGGTAGCGGTTTGGTTCTTCATGAGCCAGCTTTTGTCGCTTATGCGACAGTGTTATATCTGTTCGTCCTCGCTTAGAAGACATGATGGTTGTATTTGTTGGGTATTCGTGACAACGCTAGTGTTGTTTCGACCAGAGAGGTCTCCTCAGACAAACTAGAACACAATAATTAATTTTATTAAGATTCTGGGCGGCCCACTACAAGCGGTCTTTACCCCCTGCCGAGGGGCTCCCATGAAAATTAAAAAATCCTATTTTCATTTGAAACATGCGTGCATAATTATGCATGGCTTTTTATGTATCGCTAATATGCATAGCTGTTAGTAATATGTGCCGGGGTTTTTTGAATTACCTAGCTATAGTTTTTGAGTGTAATTTCCTAAAAGGGTAGTATGTTTTCGAAAATAAAAATGTTTTCCGAAGAGTATGTCAAATTCCGAAAAGGTTAAAGGTTTCCAAATTTGGAATAGCTCATCCCATCATGGAAATAATAGCCTTTGAAACCTTGGAATTTTCACAAAAACTCCGAAAATTTCAGTATTAGGGGAGGTTTTTATTTATACTGTTGTCCCTCCTGAGGTCATGGTCTAGTCAGTTGCACTTGGTATTGGCCTGCCAAAAGCATCTGGACAGAGGTCACGCGTTCAACCCCCACCCGGGCCAACACTTTGGATAATTGTACTGTTAGGATAAAGCCCAAACCATCACCTGGTCCGGTGACTAAAATGGCCATTCTGGGTCGCTTTGAAGAGATTTTGCATTTCCGGAACTGAAAGAACCCTGGCGCTTTAATCAGGCTAACTGGCTGCCATTTCCCTGCATGGCTTCAAGGACAGGGGGCTCAATGAGGAGCTAAACCATCAGGTCCTTCCGGGGTCTGAAGTCAAACCAACCCAAAACCCAATATTTATTTTCAAGTCCTTTCGGTTCCTTAGACCATTGACTCTAGTTGGGACCCCGGGCAGGATCCTCTAACCAAGGACCCTGTTTCGGTTTCTTATTATTGAAGAGAATCTCGCCAGCTTTCTTTTGGACTATTTTTCATTTCGGTAGCAAATCTGGTTGTTGTCCTGCCGGCCTTTGAATGATGGGTGAGACCTGGTTGTTTCTCAGGATCAAAGATGCGACTGCCCCCCTTTGCCATTCTTAAAAACGTTTGCTCCACCTTTGTCTGTCCACTAACCGTGTTCTCTTAGGGACTTATGGACTTAAGGACAAATTCTCTTGTGCTCCTATTCTGAATAGTGCCTGCAAAAGCCTGTACTCCTCACTCCCTAGCCTAGGGGGATCACTATTTCGATTCCGGTTCCCCGAATAACTAATCGCCGTTGCTGTTGGTTCCTTTTTAGGACATTTCAGTATCCGATAATTCCCATAACCGAGGTGAGGCTCCGCTTTGTATATTGTTGACCTTTGGTTGTTTAGGTCTTCCTATGAGTGTTGCCGTTTGCAGTTTGTGTGAAATTTTCAGTCAGTCCTGTTTTGTCTGTTTACCGAAAGCCCTGGCTACAACTATATCCTTTCGACACTTTCGCCAGGTGTGGTTGTTAAGGCCACAGCGAGTGTATTCTTTCCCCGCTTTTCGCTTATCAACCAGCTCTTGCGAGATTCCATCATGAGCCTTTTTCCAGTCAGTATGCTCACCTTTGGTTTGCATTCCCGCTTTCTTTGTTGATGGGCTAGCCTAAGCAGTTTTCCATCGTGAGGGGTTGTTTCTTAGTTTCTGGTTGGTGTATCCTAGTTTAGTGTTGACCCCTTTACTGGTGTCATCGCTCTTTTGCTTAGATGTTCCACTGTATGAGGGTTCTCCTTTGGATAACTTTCTCTGTTCCAGAAATTCCTCCTCCTGTCTCCCAACTTCCCTTATAGTTTCCAACCATTCTTCATCGGAGGAGCATTTTAAATGGGATAACCATCGCAAAATTTCTTCAGGAAGTTTGCTTTCAACTAGCACCCTCAAACTAATTCCAGTAAGTCCAGCTTTGATGTTTAGGTTTTCGAGGAGCAGAAGATAAGTGTCTATCTTTCCCTTATAGGCTACCTTGGTTATTTCTTCTAGGGCTCGTCTTACCTCTTCAATGCCGATATACCGCTTCGTGATATCTTGCCGAAAACGATCCCATGTGAAATAGTCCAGGTCTCGAGTATATCCACCTAATCCACCCATCCCCATCCGGTATTTTTCCGAGAAGGTTGCCACTTTGTTCCCCTTTGTTTTCCCCAAGGCAAAAACTATTGGATGTGCATGATTTTCCCACTGTGTAGGGTTACATTCGAAATGGTGTTCACAGGCTGTCAACCAATTTCGAACATCTTGGTTTTCATGTCCTTCAAAGACCTAGGTTGGTTCCGCTATTAGCTTTGCTGGTCGGGAGAGTCCACTGATACGTCCTAAGAAACCCAAAGTTAACCTGTCCTCGGGTACATCGTTTCTGGAAATAGATGGTAAACAGCCAGCAAGTACCGGCCTGCCGCCCCCTCTGCCCCGTCCATCCTCTCCATCACTATCAGACCTATCACCATCTGGGTCTGGGGTATCACCAAGATTTCCTGGTGGTGGTGGCGGTGGTAGGTTATTTCCTCCCCGGTCCACTCCTTTTCCCTTATCCTTCCTAGGTGTCAATGCTGATTCCTTAGTTGGAACTGTGCCCTGTTGCAGTAGAATAGATCGTTGCCCTCGGTTAGATGGTCCTGGGTCACAATCACTGGGCCCATGCTGAGTCAGTACTGGAACTGGTTTATCGGCCAGTTGACGTACAAAGGCATCCATGTATGCCTTCTTACCTTCGCCTTGTTGCCTTAGTTATTGAGCCGCAATTTCTTGTTGCTCATTCATCCTCCGATTCCATTCCTGTTCCTGCTGGTGTAATTTAGCATTTAGGTCCATTAGGGCCTTTTCCAGAATCCGATCCCCTGTCTCTGAGACATGGGCCTGTTGTTCCTGTTGAACCTGTTGGCGTCGGAATTCTTCCTGAACCTGGGCACGTAACCTTTGCTGCTCCCTTTTCAGTATCGCCACTCAACCGTTCAAGTGATTGGCGGCCTTCCTGTATTTCAGCATTATTGATAACCTCACCCCTAGCCATACGGCTTTGCAACAATTCTAGAATTGTGAACCCTTGACTGGCCTCCTGTGACAAAGCTGAGATCGCTATATGATTCTCATCTGCACTTTCTTTCAAGGATCGGTTCAGGTAGCGCAATGCATAGACCACATTTTGCTGGAAGTTATCTTGAGTACTGACAGGCTTCTTAGCTCGCTCGGCACGTTTCTGAACTCTGGATGGTGGACGATCCAAATGTGTAATGTGGGAGCTGGTCCAGCTCCGGGACGGAATTATAGATGCTGAAGGGGTAGATTCTGTATCCTCCTCTTCAATCATCCGGTCAGGTCCCAAAGGACTAGGAATAGTGGTGTCATCTCGTGCCATAGCCATGGCAGCTCGCTTATAAACCCGAAAGGATTCGGTATAGGAAAATTTTAAAATTGCTAATCCTCTGGCCTCCAGGCACAAAAGTCGTGAACAGAAGAAAATTCTGACCACTGTGAATCCCAGTCCAGAAATTCGTGCCAGACAAAGTCTTGCCCATGAAAGTAGACGTAGATTTGGGTAAAGTCCTTAGGTGTGGGGACTAGAGATGGGTTAGTGAACCACGAGGGTTCCACAGTTTCAAATAGTGGTATTTCCACAAGGTCAGTAGAAAGTATTTCTTCAAAAGAGGATATGGTAGATAAAGGATCAAAATTGAGGATAGCTTGTCCTGATAGTGAAGTATCCAAGATACTTCTTAGTTGTTGGTTCAGTAAAGGTTCAAAAATTGAACTAGGAGCTTGAGGCTTGAGTCGAGGATCTTCCATATAATCGTGGATAGATTCTTATATGCGTTTGGTGAAAGCTGTTATCCACTGTCCATCTTGCTGATATATTCTTTCCGTATATTTATTGTGTATAGCTTGTTAGTGTCTGAGTGCTCCGCTCGGATGTCAAGTGCGAATCCTTCACAACAGACAGGATATACGTTGTCAAAACTGAGAGGTCGATAATGCCCATAATGTTTGCACTGATGAAAACTTTGAGCGTCGTGGTATTCTTCAGGCATAGGATGAAATAGCCATGAGAATCTAGTAGAGCTTTGATGAGAAGATATTAACAATATAGTGTTACGGGGTAGCTAATTCTGTACTGCTGAATTGCCTAGGCTGTGCTTGTATTGAGAAGGTAGGAGAGTTGTCAGGAAAGTTCCGGAAAGCAATAAAGATAAAGGGTAAAGATGGTTCTCGAAATCTTTAAAGTTGTTTTTTAACTAAAACTGAATTGATTGTTGAGGTCTCTTCTCCGTTGCTTGATGATCCCTTAACTATAGGAAACTGCTAACTATTTATACAATTCTCCCGGTACTAATGTTAGCCATATATATGAAGTATCCTTAGATATCATGGCCTGGGTCATGGTAAGTGGAAATCCCGTTTGACCCTGAAAATGTATGCCCCGCTCGGTCAAATTATCCCTCGAACTATTTAGTATTCTGTGGGTGTCTAGCACTCCACCAGTAAATAGCCTTTGATTCATTAGCCAAATGAACTAGGTTCAAGTAGATGTAGCCCAGTTTCAAACATCTTACGGAATACCAGTTGATCAGTCTGGATGGCCGTCTTTCCTGCATATAGACACTACTTCTTGCCAGCATGGGTTGTAGTCATATAGTACCCTCCCGGTTCTATATACTAACACATCAACTAGTTTGTACAATTTCCCATATGTGTAACATCACCTCTCCTCTCCTCATGGAGGATCTGCTAGCAATCTACTGCTCCTACCTTCTCTCCATCTGGTACCTTACTATCTCCTCTCACCTAGACTCTTGCTTACGGTCAAATCCACCTTCAGTTACGCTTGGTTCTAGTATTGCACCGCCTCTTAGATTTGTGTTAATGCCGTCAGTTACCATATATTTCCACATCCATCATCATCCTGCCAGCATGTTTATTGGTGTAAAGTAGTGGCTAATTTTCTCCTTACTTGTAGTAGTTTTCGTCAAGGGTTTTCCTTATGCTTTCCTGATTCTTACTTTCAACCTGTGATCTCCTTAGCCGGCTGGGGGTGTATTTACTTGTAGGCGAGATGTGCAGTTAGACCTATACCAGAAGGTCTTCGTGTTAGGCACATAACTTCCACAAGGGCCCAGAGGAGCAGTTTGAGAGCTCTGGGCTTGAAACTCCACAGACTAATACCCACCTCCGGCCCCGACGTTGGCCCCGGACGACAGCACTGGCGCCTTATGCAGTTGCTCACAATCATAGAAAGAAGAAATATTGGAGCACCTCTCGTAACACCGTATACGTCGTCGCCGTCCGTCCGACCGGATCCTGTCCGCAGGGTATATAAGGGGGCATCTCTGGCTACGCCTGGGAAAAGGAACCAAGCGATTTCGTGAAGAACTCGCGGAGTTACACCCCGTTGAGGTCAAGAGACCAAAACAACGTCCGGAAGCCTAGAAGGGAGTGGTATTCGGCCTATTCCG
>QFET01009833.1:0-12622 GCA_003316355.1 Tuber calosporum | reverse complement strand
CATTGCCAAAAAGCGCACCGAGCACAACCTACTGGTACCGTAGTACAGTACGAGCGGGTGTCGTATTCCAGAAGCTGATACGAGTACCGTACCAGCAGATAAATTGGGACCTCAGAAACTCTGCTTGGGTCTTGGGATTGCGCTCGGGCCCCTTATATGTGAAACGTGGGTCTAACGGTGCGGGCTCCTCCTCGCTCTGTGAGTGGGTGGTGCTTGGAAGTCTGGGCTCAGAAAGGGTTCTCGGGTCCCGCGATGGATAATCATTCGGTACGGTGCGGTGCAATTTGCTCGAACATCGTGCACGGGCAAAGGAGAGGCTTCGGTATTGGAAATAATAAGCCTTATTGTCTGTGCATAATTACTTTACTCGTACGGCACGGTATGTGGTGAACTGGGATTCTAGGAATGGGTTGGGTGCTCCCGAGAGCTGTTCTGATTCACCTTCAGCAAAGCAAGTGCAATGCACTCTGGGCGGGGGGGGGTAAAGTTTTGGGAGTTACACGGGATTTCGTGCTCGAGTACTCGTATGGGAATGAGTCAGTGGCCGAATCATGCAAACATCGCAGAAAGGGTACAGTATCGATCATTGCTACTGTACTCTAGGCATTGCTCAAGCGTCTGGGATCTGAATTGAAGGCTCTCACAAATACCGTACCCAGCTCAATCCTCATTCTCCAATTCAAGTAATTACGCTCGGACACCAGGTTGCTCCAACCTTTACCCCTATCCCGAGCACGAACTAACCGGAAATTGTCGCATGAGTACGAGTAGCTGAGCAAGGGACGCGTGGTGACGGTGGCACAGTGCCGCAGTGGTTCGTGGAGATTGATAGTGGAGTGGGGTGGGGGTCAGTTATTCGTGCTACTCATTTGTTGGGGGGTGGGGTGCGGCATGTAGCGGGGTGGCTTTTGCGGAGTAGAGGTAAGGAGTAATTTTCGCATGACACCGGTACTTGCAGTCGTTGACCCTATTATTGGACGCTTTGCGGTTGATGGTGTTATCCGGAGTGTTGAATTGTGGGATTCTATGGGTTTATTCTTTATCCTTAGGAATTCGCTCGAGCACAATCGGAGTGGGGGGGGGATCTACTGTGCTGAATAACCTTTCGCACAACTGGAGGTTCCCAGGTCTTAGATATCTGGAACTTCCGGTGGCTCAGTTGAAGAAGTTGTCCACAAAAATCGTCAAAAGCATTTTTCGCGATCACATTTTATCACTCGATAACTGGATTTGTGCCCTGCTGTCATGTCAGTCATATAGGAGTTCGAGTGCCGAAGCGGCTTGACCACAATGCCTATCATATGCAGATCTGAGCTGCAGAGTATCCTAAATGGAGTGGAGGGTTTGTGGGCAATTTAAGGGACTGAAATTGCTCCGGAACTTGGGAAGTCTTTTATAGGGTACTGAATGATGGGGTGTAGGAGTAACCATCATGTACCCGTCCTGGGTTTGCCCCCATGTTTTTCCGATCGGGTTTATAGATTACGGGTATAGTTGTCTGGGGAGGGGAAGGAAGGAGATATGGAGAGATCGGACTCGAGAATCTGAATGGGATACGGGTGATGAGTGAAAACTCGAATTACAAGTGCGCAACGTCCGACCTGACAAATTCGGATGAAAAATCTTGTATCGTAGTTAAGACTTCAAGGTCAGCCCTCACCTGTTATCCCTTGGGTCCCCTCCAGTAGAATCATAAGTTTGGGAAGGGGGGTAGAGTATTTCTTTCAGAGCACAGGAGCACCTGCCCTAGCGTTGAGGTGCCTGAAGAGATGTAGCTTTTCCCGCAGAATTCTGATGGGGAAGTTGGTTCCTTAGCATTCTTGTGGTTTCGTTGATTTATTTATTTGGCGTGGAGTTGTCCCTTTATCCTAGAGCGGAAAGGAAGGAAACACTCCAGCGACATGAAGCAATAATTGTCAACCGGTAAGGGGTAATTTGCAATATGCTAACCGACTTCTCCGGACGGTTCGTGGCTTGGCGCTTCTCACGTAATTTCTTGGGAATCCTGTGATAAGAGTAGCGGGTATGATTGATTATTTTGGTCATACGCTATCACTCGTCTTGTTTACTTGTATAGCAAGGGTGTTTTGCTGTGGGAGTCTGGTTTGTGGAACGAGTAATATACTCTGGGGGATCGTGAACCCCGATATGAAAGTCGAACGCGATTCCCCATGCGCCGTGAATACTGCATCGTGTCGTGGCGCCTCACCGTTATACATTTTATCGATGTACCAGTACGGGTGCCTAATAATGACCTTTAGCCATACATGCATGATCAGTAGGCCCATCTGAATCCTGCTACTAGACCCCACTTTCTTCATCACTGATATCTAGGCTGAGGTCCTTCCTTCGCACATGAAGGTATTTTTTTTTTCGTTCGTTAGTTGTCAGTGACCAGTGGCCGCGATTTCCATTTCCTTGAAGATGTGGCTGCTCTTGTAATATATTTCACATTTAAGTTCAATACTGTGCTCGGTTTATTGTTTGGGACGGCCAACAGTTAGTCTGGAGCGAGCGCCCCGTCCAGAGACAGGCGTTTTTTTAAAGCACCAGCGGGACAGTTCCCAAATAATACGAGCATATCGTGACCAAAACCTGTTCTACGGATTTGTGTTTTTTTGGGGGGGGGGGCTATTTAGAACAAGATCGTGTAGAAGGCAAACAGCCTACCTTCAAGCTGGCCCTGTCCTCTGGATGGAGAGAAATGTGTAAGGATATAGTAAGTTTAAGGTAAGATTGTTAAAAATCAAGGGAGAGCTACCCTTTTTTTGCGAAATCGACTTCCGAATTCAATAGAATTGGGATCCTACAATGGACGATGAAAGAGAAACAAGGCATTCGTCTTAACAATGGAGCTTGTGCCGGTTCTAGGCTCCCCGATTGATAGCGCTTAATTTACTTTGTAAGCATTTTTTTGGTGCTCTGGGTGGTAGGCTAGGTGCAGCGGTATAATACTTGACCTGGAGGGGATAAGTCCGGATTCGCCTGCCTGTTGGGCAAGTACAGTGCCTGTTCCCGCAGGAACACTGCGTTGAGAAATATAGCTGGGTCTACCTGTTGTCGAGATGCCAAGAGCCAATTATCCCCCCGTGCGGTTGACGGGAGCCTAAGAGCTCAATTCCTCTGATGGGTTATTGTTGGACAATCCGTTAGTAGGGTAGGAGAACTAAGAAATCCTGTATCATATCATAGCATGATATGAGAGCTGGATTGAAGACCTTGGCGTCCATCGGTAGGATTATAGTGCAGATCAAACCTGATACGAGGTGGTAGAACCCGTCTCAAGGCCATACACCCAGAGTAGTCGCATATTCATCTCACTTTACTACGTTGACGTTGTTGTCCTGATTTATCTAGACACAAGAAGACCATCTGGATAGCAAGCTATTATTGACGCATTGCTCCTCTTTCACGAGGTCATGTTCCTTCCTCGCAACCATTGACCAACCCTCCCCATAGGCTGGAGACCTTCCAATACTCGGATGCAATTGAAGTCAAGTCATCGCTGGTGGGTAACATAGGCTACAGCATTATTGTGATCTACTCTCTCCTCCGCTGGACAGTATGTGTAGGTTAACAGACACAAGCCCCAGGAGTGGCAGAACTTGGTTAAAAATATTTCGGGCACAATATCCCATATTCTTACCCTGCATCCGGTTGCTTTTTTTCCATTCGTCTCTCGATACAGACCTATCTCTGCTCAATTATGATCAGTATTTCTTATGAATTGAACCGCATTCCTTATATTCCCCTACCGTAGTGCGCTTGGCACTTTCGAGGCGCTCTCTTTCCCCCCAAATGGGAAAAACAGGGAGGCCAGTGGTCCCGAGCGGTGCTAGGACGTTGAGGGTGACGGTCTCCTAAACACATAATACTCGGGCGATCGCTCCAGAGCGACCACCGGACAGAGAACTCCTGGAGCGAAGAAATTCACGCTGGAGAGCAACCCGCCTCGGGATTTTGGCTGTACTACATGGGATCTTGCCCGTCGGACAAGGTAATTTGGGTAACTTTGGTTGACTCCACTCTGAGAGAGTGATTCCTACGCTCCACTTACGTCCGGGCAGTCCGATGGACCTGACTCGCAGCTACCGTAGACTGGAGCTGAAGCCCGACAGGATTGGCAAATCAAGGGTCGAGTTGTAATTTTATCTCCTTGAGCTGCTTTCCGCTGCTTTCCTCGAAAATGATTCGTGGAAACTCATGCGCGCTTGGGAGATGCTCAGCTTGGGTTCTCGTTTGTAGAAAGGACTGTTTTCGGGGTCGAAATGCGTATTCCGCTTGCTTGTCTATATGTGCAGTAGTTATTTTCGCGAAATGTCTCAAGAAGTAGACATCGAAAGCAAAGTGTCCCGGTGCAGATTTCGGGATGTCTGCAGCCGGTTTAGTGTAGACCATAGAAGCATTTAGTGTTCAGGCTTTATGCCGTATGCTTTCGTGATTGTGCCCCAGAGGGGTGGGAGAAAATTAGCACGCACTTTACGGCGCGAACCGAACCAGGACCGGGATGGCTGTTACCCTACCGTACTCGTACATGGCCACACGTTGGCTGCCCTAAGAGAGTGAGATCTCATGAATTCAATTAAAAATAGAAAGCCTGGCCAATTGTTCCCAAAGCGGGTACCCGCAGGCGTGTGGTTCAAGTTATCCATTCCCACCGGTGAATCGCCTAGCATCCTGGCCTCGCTAGCAAGGTCGCACCGGATGGAAGGGTACGGTATCGATCACGCCTGGGCATTTAGCGATCGAACACCCCAATCCTTGGTCAGCATTTTTTGGCTGGCAAGCCGCTCTTGGTGTGCGCAAAGACTTGATGCCGGCCCTAAGCAACCATGCGGCTCGGGAATCGAATCGAATCTCCTAACCGCTCACTAATCGGATCCGATCTATTTTGAGGATACTCGAACACTTCCTTTTGTAGCGGGAGGAAAAAAGCAAGCAAGCCCAGGTCATAATCACATAATGTCACTCGGGATGTCTCAGTGACGGTGTGCGAGTACGGGTGAGCCGAAGCGGCATTGGGATCGTCGCCTTTTGGTTGGCTGATATCGTTGTTGGCTGAGCTTCGTGAAACATCTTCCCGATCAGAATACGATCGTGTTGGTTCTCTTCTTCACGAACGGCTGGGGGTTCTTGATTCTTGGCTAGCTGGGTGGAGTTGGCAATTATTGGGGGAGTCTTGGGGTGCGGTTATTGACTGTTTCCGCGCGTGATGGCTAGGATTTTGGGTTGGAGTAAATGACGCAGGGGGGGGCTGTTTATACAAACATCTCTTGTGCCCTGGAGGCCGCTTATATATCATGGAGTCCGTACTAGTACAGTACACTGAATTTTCTTTTCTATACTGCACTTGTATGAGGTCTGTCGAATCGGACGGGCCGGGCATTATGTTTGGTCCTGTTGCAACTGCTCGTGGCTCCGGTTTTCATATTCATCGCACTTATTTCCATCACTTCGGCCGACGGGTACCTTGTTGCTGTAATCTAGTGTTTCAGTATCCCTTCGGGGGGGGGGGGATGCTGGATGAAAGTTGGCGAATAGACTCCAGATACGGTATTACAAGTAATATTCTGGCTTTCCAGGTGAGAGGTTGGTCTGAACTTGGGTTCACTTGCCGTATTCCTGCTTCGCCGCATTGCGGTCCCGGAAACTCTTGAGGAATGAGGGAAAGTTTTCTTCTTTTCTCATCATGTCTTGGACAAATGCAGTCATGTGCAGAATTGATAAAAAGAAAAAAGAAATTTATCGCTTTGGGTAAAGTTTGGTCTTGAAGGAGGATGGATTACTCAACGGACCGACTACAGTGCCTTATTGTTCCCATGATTTCTGCTCGATCTAGGCATAATGCCCCCGGGTGGCCTGGGATGATCCCCGGGCGCAAGGAAATATTTTTTCCCCTATCTTTGCTAGCCCTTTTAGAGTCTGTAAAGTTACAATAAGCGATAGATGATTTCTAGAGATCTTCATTTCTCAAGTTACCGGTAGTTCAGACTCTGTGGGAGGCAACCAAAACAGCTTCCCTACCGGTATATTGCGGAATCTATACCTACATTCGAAGTTTGCTTGAATAGATTGTTATCGTTATATATACCGGTAGGTAAGATGTTTGGTCGAGTCATTGGTCTTGAACATACGAGGGCCTGGGGGCGTTTGTGCTGCAGCTGTGGTTGCACTTGTGGGCACAATTGGGAACTGGGGGAGCAGGGACGAGACATATACTCTGGGGCACATGGGTATTGGTGGGGAGGAGCAAGCATTTCTTCCCTTTTCTGATGCCGCAGGGCTTCGAGTGGACTTTCATGCTGGTTGGCTGGTTACTGCTTGAATACGGTATTGTCAAGCACGAGTACCGGTACATCTGGAAAGTCCCGTGCCACTCAGAGGTTCATACTGAGCGGAGAGGCATCAGGCCGGTTGCCTGTGTCCCGATTACCGAGATCCGGGATAGCGGAGTGTGGCTGCAGTCCGACGGCCGTCCGACTGCTACTGGACAGGACAACAAGCATCAGGATATTATCAAGTTTATTCCTACTCGAGTATCTAGAGGAGACACCGCCATAAGCACTGTCCGACGGCAAGTCGACCACAGTCGGACGGCACTAGTCCTGGGTTTGCTTTTATGGATACCCTACCATAATACTCCATTAAATTATTTATTTATTGATTTTGTTTATTTATTTTGCCTTATTTTATTTTTATTTTTGACTTGTTGTAGCACTAGTG
This sequence comes from Tuber calosporum, assembly GCA_003316355.1. NCBI lineage: Eukaryota > Fungi > Ascomycota > Pezizomycetes > Pezizales > Tuberaceae > Tuber > Tuber calosporum. Next base: position 5,899 of record QFET01009833.1, on the reverse strand, counting down.
CGTGTCTAACTGGGTGCATTGGTCAATTTTAGGTTGTCCACAGTCGACTGCCATCACCCCGTTCAGTCCATTGAGAGACGAGACATTCTCCTCTTTTGTCGTCCTGACCCCGTCTACCGTAGGACGGACTGGACGACTGGAGGCGCTGCCCGCACTTTGTCTCTCTATGGTAATGCCGAGGGCTTGGTAAAGTAGAGTGTGAATTCCTGCACGCCATTTGTCTTTCCGTAGCATGAAGGGTCAGCAACCCGCCTGCCCACACCTCCCCAAAGTTACCAATCATCCTGACTTTCCAATACTATCATAATCAAACTGTGATATATGAGCGCCGGTTGGCATCGATCGAGTAAATAGTTCTAACGATAACTCACTGACCACGAGCTCTCTCAGGGATGGTACGACAAACCCAGTACCCGAGTCGGGTACAGCAACAGCTGGGCTTTTGCGGGGCCTGCAGTCGAGTTTGTTCACACGAGCGCTGGTTTGACATCTCGCACGAATACAGGGATTTGCTGTCGGACTGTGTATTTCTCGGTTAAAACCATTTCTTTCCTGGCGTAGAAGTAGCACCGGCGCTGCGCTCATTCTGAATCTTTATTTCGCCTTTGGCGGTTGTGGCAAGGGCTGAATCTGGTACGAGTATAAAAATTTGCCTTTTACCTCGTCGCCTTGTCGCTGTGGTACGGTACCGGTACTGATAATGGGTTGGCTTGAACTGATAACAGCAGTGATCTACATCTGCACCTTCATTCGCCCGTCTCAACTGATTTCCAGCAGAAGACGTCTAAGCAGATGGGGGGTGGGTGAGTACGGCGAGTATGTGAGTAGTACCAACACAGAGCAGCATTGGGGAGGCCGCATGACATCTAAGAGAGAACCTGTCCTGGGGGTGCTTCTCTACTTCATTTGTTTGAAGTTGTTGAACCGGCCCGTCCTGCGCTCGCAATAGTTAGTCGGAGGGTTCACGGTGTTTTCACCGCTGATGAATTATTCCCCAATTAGAACGATACAACAAAATTCCTTGAGTCTAATCTCCTAGCGAAATACAGGAGAAACTGTTTGCGGTGGATGCAGCTGCCCCCCAGATAGACTGTCTAATAGCCCTCACGATTCATCGAAGAGGGAAGAGGGGTGAGAAGGATGGAGTTCAATCCATATACATCGTCATTTCATTGTTCCAAAAACGGCAGCGCCTCAGGGTCAGGCTCACATCGGTAGTCGTCCGGTCAGCCGAGCAGCTCAGGCGGTGAAACTGATGATGCTGTTGGAGGGTTTGGCCTCATGACTTGGTATTCCAAACACCAAAGTTGCTATCATAGCATTACTTTGTTGAGGTCTCCCAGCACAGCTACCCTTGCCAGGCGTTGACTGCGTTCATAAACACCGGTATCAAATTGCCGTTTCAACGTGTGGCAGGAGCTTCCAACCCGCCCACTGGATCAACACCGGTTCGGCCCCCGCCTCCATGCCGGCCTCTTGGGGGCTTCGCTTCCAACACCCCCTCTTCCTCTTGCCCAAATGCAACTTCACCATCCCACAATACCTTCATATGGTTGGGCGTCGTTACATCCTTACACTCGTCGGTGGGTTGCTATGGGGTTTGATGCTCGGGCAGTCCTTCACGGTTGGTTTGGGGATGACTGGGAGTGCGGCATTGGGCCACAGCATGAACGGGGGGGAAGAATTTTCTCCTTGCGGCAAGGAATTCGAGGTGGGCGGCGGCTAAGAGGGACTATGATATGGTCACAGACGAGTGTATCCCATATCTGCAGCCGTCGAGGAAGATTTCTGTGGGGAACTTGCAGGAGCGGAGGATATATGGTCTGAGTGGCTCGCAATGGAAGACTCGATGTTGGAAAGAGAGCACCCTAGATAAGGCGCCGTCGAAGCGAGTTATGACTCCCACCTTCTAAAGCCTTGGCAACTTTGTAGGGATTTGATATATAGTAGTTTGTTTGTGGGATGGGGGAAGTTGGGTTTGACTCGAATCTGATAGCCTATTGAGAACTGATGGCACAGGGCTGGTGGGTTCGTGGTATAGCATTAACCTGGTTGGTGCGCCGGCGGGGGTATTCACGGGAAAGGAGGCCACTTGAGTATTTTTAAGCCATAGGGTAGCGGATATCGATGCTACTTTTTTTTTTGTTATGTAGGCAATTAGTGAAACGAGGGTAGAGAGAATATTGTGTAGGTTTACTATGGCTCTATGAGCAGCATAGCCGGTGGACTGTACGTGCTATATGATACGAGTATAGTATAGGATTGTATAGTAAGTACACAGTGCATCAATTTTGAGTTCAGAGCGAACACCGGAAGTACTATGTATGAAAACTGCTGCCCGGATCCCTTTGGGCATTCATAACTAAGATCAAATCCCTGCTTGGAAGGACACATTAGTGAATAGCCTGAGGCTAAAATTTTCAAATTTATGGAGGACTCGAAACTAATAAATGATCAGGTTATTTTTTTTTGTTCTGCTAACCTGAATAGTTTAAATATTCCCATCAGAGGAGATCACCTTTTTACATGAGTCTCAAAGATACTTTCTTAGGAATAGGAAGGCTATATAGGATTCCACCTGCATTGAGGCACAAGCCAATGTTATTTTGTTGCTTGTTTTGGTTGTTATTTGTTCAACGTATTCCACGGCATAGGGAGCCATATGCAGGTTTGAGCGATACAATTGGTTGAACTTTAGTCAAAACCGAGTTTTGAGAAAAGATTAGGTGTCGCCCAGGGGCAGAGCCTCCATACCCGAGCCCTAACCCGATACCTATTTAGTGTGAGGTTATGTAAGCTCCCGCCCTGAGCTCGCGATCCTCTGGTAATCTGCGTTTTTTATGACTCGCACCTTTAACCCCCCCCCGCCTCGCCATGTCTTCCTCCTCTGGCACATCTCTTCGCGCCCAAATATACCATAGTTTCTTCCGTAAATGCTTGCTCAAGCGCACACCCGTTGATACAGTCTGTATCTGCCAAATCTATCCTACCAGAGAGTTTTAAATAGCTGATCTCTAGCTGCCACGAATTTATAGTTCGGCGAGTATGCCTCCCAACTGTTACTCAAATCTCCACTCCCATCCTCCCTAATATGCCCCATAATACTTTCTCCGACTGTTTCATCTAGAGTCGACCCCCTTCACCTGGAGTATATCCAGCGCTTGGTTGAAAAAGATATAGTCAGTCTCCCAGACCTTTTGGTTGCACTATTACGCACGTCTTCTGCTAGGTCTGTAGTGTCAACATCAGCTTCTTCGGGCCACGGTTCTGCGAATGGTAGCAATGGGATGAATACAAATCGGGAAGCTCTGGAAGAGGACATTTTCACAGTTCTAGCGACAGTCGTGAGAGAGTATAGACCAAAGTCGAATGACTTTGTATGGGCTGCTATTCAGGCATTGAGTGAATGGATGGAGGTTGTCATGGCTGCTAGTGGAGCGGAAATGCTGGATGAGCCCGGGGACGATGTTTCGGGAATGGCGGGATCTATGAGCGTTGGAAAGGGGCGGTTGGAAGCATTGGCTGAACTTGCTATTGCTATCGGAGGTAACGAGGATGTGAGAAGGATATTAGGGGAAGGAGGGAGGAAGGAGCGAAGGTTGATGTTTCAAACCAGCTTAAGCTTGTTTATGCAATATATCCAAGTCCAAAATTCGACGCTGGCTTCCAGGATGGACACCGTGTTTCGGCATCAGCAGAATCAGCAGAGCCCACAGCAGAACAGAAATCAGCGGAACGCCAAAGGTGCTGAAACGATTGACGGAATGATGATGGGGATAGGTGATGGTGCGGATAGTGATGGACCGGTAGTCTGGGCAAGAGGTGGGCTGTTCGTCTGGCTTAACGGCTTGGTTAGTTTATTTCTAAATAACTACAGTCTGAGTGTCCCGGATTTGGGAGCTTGGAGGTTCCAGGTGGTTATGATCAAGTACTAACGCTGTGTGTGTTAGTTGGCGGGGCGACCGCAGGTTGATGATGAGGCGGTGATTGGATACCTTTATAGCAGATACAGGGTTTGTTTAGCCCTGCGGAATTCATCTGAATTTTGGGTGGTATACTGAATCCGAATCTGTTAGAACGATATTGATACTCTTCTTGTGGACTTCGTAACCGCTGTCCTCGATGTGTTATCAAATGCCATCCTTCGCAATGAAGCAGCTAGCACCCTCTTTCTTCTCCGCTCTTTCCTCACGAATAAGGTCCCTGTCTTGTTGTCACGTCTGTCACCTTCTCCAATAACTGCGTCGTATGCTCTTTCTCAGGCTCTTCTCAGGACGGATGCCTCTACCCTTGCAAACCCTCCACCTTCCTCGTTCGATCCTTATTCTCACAATACGAGCGCGAACGCGGATATGCTTTTCAATACCCTGGTGGACTTGAGGCAGGAATTTCTCTTCGCCTGTGCACTTCATGGGGTTGTAGGGGAAGAAGATATCCAAGGTATCATAGGAGAGTTGCCACTTGGGGCATTGCCTATTGCCGGAAGATACGATGTAGGGGATTTAATGAATCAATGTGCAATGGACCCAGACAGGTTGGAAAGGTTACTTGAAGAAATCGAGGGTGTGGAGGGAAATTCGGGGGCTGTTGTTAGAGCTGTTGTGGAGGTGATTATCTGCCGCCATGTCCGAAAAACCGCATTTTTAGTATGTACTAACCAACTGTTTTAGATTATGCGAAACATGTGTGAACAGAAAGAGACCATGCCACTTAGGAGTATATGCAGCTTTCTGGCAAGGAAAACAAGCAGTTTGGATGTAATGCTGCTTTTTGTCAAGCCGGTGTACCTCTTGGAACCATTATGTGAACTATTGGATACCTGGAGATACGAAGAAGACCAAGGTTTATCCCAACACCCTATCGCCGTTAAGGTTTGTTCGAGCACTGACAAGAGAATCCAGGCGAATATCAACCAGTATACGAGGAATTTGGATACATCCTCCTTCTGGTTTTGACCCTAATACACCGGTACGATATACAGGTGACCGACCTGACATCGTCTAGTACTCCAAATACCGATTCCTTCATCCCTCAACTGTTGTCGAAGGGATCTACAAGTCAAAGGATCGAGAACTTCGAGTCGTCAGATAAACACGCGCAACTTGGAGGATGGATCCGGGAGATTTTTGAAGGTGAAGGGATAAGTGACGGTCTTATGAGCTCTTGCAGACCTCAGGACTTTTATAGACTGGTACCAACATTGTTCATGCAGTCTGTGATGGCTTGTGAGCGTGGAGTTCTAGATATAGATACCCTGAAGGAGGGGTTTGCATGTATGCGTTCACCCATCATCGCCCAAATGCCCTGAAGGGAGGTTGACAATTTTGTACTAGTCCTTCTCGAGCCCTTCCTACTCCCCTCTCTAGTAGGTGGCCTCGGGTGGCTAGGGAATCATCTATGGGAATCCCACGAGGATATTTCTGTTCCAGTCCAGGTACTCCATTCCCTTTTGGTGCCATCAACTATCTCCCCCGACGCCACAGAAGTTCACAAAACTGTAATTTCCATATCCGCTAGGCAGCTTGAGCGTGTGCTCAGGGAGCTGGTTCGGCGTGGGACTGCAGGTAGCTATCAAAATATTGTGGAGGGACTCGTTGCAAACCTACAGCCATACACCTCTTTCAAGCGTACCGGTGCGGCTACAAGGGATGAACTTGAGAATTGGACTCACCATGCTGGCGGTGGAGGTCTGATGCAGTCACTAGGACTTGCGTTCCAGAGCCTAGTGAATTGGAGCACGAGCCAAGGGGATATCAATGTTGTTCGGCCGAGCGCGACCTATACGCATCGTCTGATACTCGCTACTTGCAGGGTCTTAGGAGCAAGAAACACAGTGAAGGGAATCATCGGCGAGGTAGTCAAGTGCCGGATTCAGGGTACGGCCCAAGGATACGCCGAG
>QFET01009832.1:0-13974 GCA_003316355.1 Tuber calosporum | reverse complement strand
CTTGATGTAGGTGATGCATTCCGTATGTCGTGTTTCTTGTGTCGCTTCAAAGTATAATTGGCATTGCACAAAGAAGGTTCGTAGTTTGGTCGTTGTTCCATAGAGAGTAGGGGGTTGTTCGACCTTGATCCGGTTGTTGGTTGTTTCTCGCTGATTGTTTATCACAGTTAGGATCTCTTGGAACTGTGCAGTTGTAAATCCTGCTAGTTGAATTCCTGCTCCACCACCGGCAGTTGCTGGTCCTGGGGCTGACATCCTTTCTGGTCTTGGCGTTTGGGGTTCCTAGGATCCTGTTGGTGAGGCAGGCTCCGGTATCACTGAGCTTGTTGTTCTTTGTGACTGGCTTTTGGATAGATTTGTGCTAATTTCCTCTTCAAGTGCGTGACCAAGTGTTGATGTATCGATTTCTCCCTCCGTAAGGTCACTGTCATTGTCTATAGATTCTGCCGTTTTGTAGTTAGGTGTTGCTTAGGTGACGCAATTAAATGTTACGATCCTATGCGGTAAGCTGGTTTTACAACAGGTAACTACTTCTCTCTGGGTTGGATGAATATATCTGGGCCGTTGTTGTAGTCCTGTATAGGGCGTGACACTAATCTCAGGCACCAGGGTAGGGGTACTATTGCAACTTGTAGTACTAGGCGAGTTTCCACTATTGCTCTTAGGCCTATGCCTACGTTGTCTTGATAGCCGAACCCTATGGTTCCTATCGCACAACACTAATCGAGGAACGAGGAGGTAAAGTGGTAAAGTAATTGTATAGGAAAGAACTTAGATTATTGCGTGAAGAGTCCTAACTACAGGTCGCCTATAGGTCCTTATATAGGCACTCTTCCCCCAACCCTAACCCTGGTGACTCATACCTGTGAGTGACAGGACCTCTATGACTCATAGTGAGTCATAGTATGAAATCTATCAGCTGACTCCTCTGAGTCAACTGCGCCACATGCCAACCAATCATAACTCATAAAATAAGTCATGTGCCCTAAAGTGGTCACATGCGCGAAACCCATGACTCATAATGTGAGTCATGTGTGAAAATCATTACATCATATGACTCACAAATGTGAGTCATGCACACGATCAACCAATCACAACATAACAATGATTGCACAAGTGTGCATCATGTGAAACCCCATGACTTCTAATGAGTCATAGTGCGAAATATAACAACCTTGTGACTCATAACTATGAGTCATGTAAAATCCTGCCTTGCTTAGATACCAATCGTGACAATTAGCTCCTTGAACCAGCTGATCGCTCAGATAAGGTAAGTCCGGTAATCAGTCCGGTCGTCTGTATTAAATTTCAATTACATGTAAAGGAGAGAAATACCTTCCTGATAGTTGCTATTCTAGTTGCCAATTAGTAGGTCGATATGAGATTCATGATCTAGGTTAAGGGTCTGTAGCCCAATTACATTTTTGTCTATGCAAGGTATTGAGTAATTTTGCCTAATTGGCCTAATACCAGCTTTCTGAATCACTTCCTAGATCCCCCAGTAAGTGGAAATACTATGTTGGGTTGAATGACCGCTACTAATCACAAATAGTTTGTTAACTACCTCAACCGTGATAAGAGTTAACGTTCTCAGAGTCCTGTTGTATTGTCAAACAGTATTGATATATTTTATGGGTTTCTAGTTGCCTTTTGCAGTAGAGCTTTATCGTGACGGATATTCGTTTATTCCTCACCCTCATGCAGCCATTCTGAGGTACTCTCACACCTGCTATAGGGATATTAGGTACCCTGAGTACCCCTAGGGTAGTGCCAGATATCAATTGTAGCAAGTTGCCTGGGTCAGTCATCTACTACCCCTACACATATGAGGCGGAGAGCATCTGGTCGGATGGGAGGCCGCTGACATTTACTGTATAATGCGAACACCTCCAAGCTCACAGTTTTGTTAGGCTTTTTACAACTGTCCGCATTTCCCACCAGTGGCAAGGGGTGAACGTGAGAGCCGCAAGTATGTGTAAGATGTATCAAAACCTCTCCTAGTAAACCCAGGTGACAGCAATAAGGATTCGCCTCTCGCGTATCATTATAGTAGGGTAACTACAGGTCTACGATTTCATACTAGACTGCAAATTACGGTAAATTTAGCCTATAGTGGTCAAATTCTCTGCGGAAGTCCGCCTAATGCCACTTAGCGTTATGAGAGGGCCCAGTCTACACACTTTATTATTTACACCGGTCCGGATTACCATCATACACTTAGTCACGTGCTTGTATGACGGCCGACGGCATCAACAAGTCTTACCATGATTTAATAGGACTTATGCATTTACCCTGCCCAGCCGGTTACCCTATTGAACTAAGAGGGTGGGTAACACTGCCTGACTAATCTTTTGGGTAACAGTACCTGATTGGGGAACAGGGTTACCAGAGATAATTGGGTTACCGTACATGAAAGTGTATTCGGGTTACCCTGCCTACTATGGTTATACTACCCTACTAGGTACCTAAGTACTGTTGTTAACCTAAGTACCTCAGGTAGCCAAGTCAGTGTTCAGGCCTATAGTACCATTCCTTGCCATTTTCCTCAGGGGCCTTTGGTGGGGCACAGGTCCGTCACAGTATAACAACTGATATGTAGGAATGTTACACCAATCCCCTTTTCCACAAGTATATCTAAAGACTTATTTCCTTTCTGTTGCCGGTCTGTCTACCTACTAGTAGCTCATATTGGTACATTGGCCATATCCGATAGTGCTTTGGCTTAGCCAGATATTGCTTATGAAAATGCAACAAACACTCTAAGGCCGTTCTTTCCAACATCTCGAATGGTGCTCATGGGTTCTCCTCCACACTATACCCTTCACTGGAGACTAAGAGATGTATAAACCGGTGAGAAGACTTAGATATTGGACTTCTATACCAGTGGATGTCAACTTTGGCAGGTACTATATAGCTCTGCTATGAGTGGACAATATATCAGAGCGGTACGTATTTCGCGGGTCTACTAACTAGGTTCTTACTTTAAGGTTCCAAAAGGCGAATATTGAAAACAGGGTTGATAGTACATCGCGCAGGCAGTAGTACCTTGTATGCCAGGATTCCTATAATTTGCTTCGCAATCAACGGACCACAACCTTTTCAGTCTGGTTTTTCCATAGATTGCTTGGTGAGAATGTTGCCTCTGTCTAAGAAAATATTTTCTGGCTTTTTATCTCTAACTTGCACCACATCCTCTAGGGTGACATACTCTGGAGATGGTAAATCCTTCTGAGCATGGCTCTTACTGGCCCCTCCAGGGGCATTTGGTAAGTTTAAGGAATATCGGCCCTCATGCCTTCCAAATCCTCAACCACCAGGTTGCTGTCCAGGTTGATTTTTTGATGCACTGACAAGGCCGCAGACCAATTCATACTGGGAACAAACCTGTGGTGCACCTAGAAGGTGGATTGCTTGTACAGTTCTGAGAAGGAAGTGTTGTCTGCATGTTACATTAGCGGAAACAATGCGGCCCAAACGTCTGGCTGATAGGAACCGAAACTTCTTTGCTACTGTTATAGCAACTGATTAACCCTATAAGTTTGCCTATCCATTTATTGATGGAAAGCATAGGACATTGAGTTTAACTGTTAGTAAATCCATGATACTCATCCAAAACTTAGATGTGCAAGCGGTATCATGGCATGTGATAATTACTTCTGGGATCCCCTCTAAGTGTGACACTTCCTTAAGGAACATAAACGCCAAAGGCCTTACAGGTATTATGATTGTTGACTATGCAAGGCAGGATTTCACATGACTCATAGCTAAGAGTCATAAGGCTATCAAACTTTGCACTATGACAGATAGGTAGTCATGGGCTCTCAGATGATTCACACTAGTGCAATCATTGTTATAATGTGATTGGCGGATTGTACGGATGACTCACACTTGTGAGTCATATTATGTAATGAATTTCGAACTGACACAGATTATAAGTCATGGGTTTCGCATATTTGATAACCTTGGGGCACAGGACTTGTTTTAGGAGTTTGAATTGGTTTGGTACTCTGTGAAGTTGACTCATATGAATCACCTGATGGATTTCATAGTATGACTCAATATGAGTTATGCCTTGTTTGTGACTCATAGATCTGAGTCACCAGGGTTAAGAGGGAGGGATGACGCCTATATAAGGACCTCGAGGCGGCCTGTAGTTATGACAGGCTTCGCTTCCCCTATTTTCCTTACCCTACATTTTGCACCATAAGGCCAAAATTGTACTCGGTTCCCACGATCCCACCCACACCTCTCCTTGCTTCGGTCATTCGGTACCCTAAGCGTGGTCATGGCGCAAGCCGCTTCCCCTCCTCCCGCTCTTTTCGCCTCCGACCCTGCACCACTCTCAGCCACCGACTCCACAGTAGACATCCCCCTCACCTCAGATTCCTCTCCTCTTTCCTTGACGAAACCAAGAAAGTCATCAACTTCTGCTCCGCTCAGATCTCCTCCATCTCTCCCTTAAGCCTCTATGACATCTCCACTAGAGAGATTACCATGATCCTAATCCTGTGTGGTGCTTGTCATGTAATCTCGGCACTTGGCGCTCTGCGTGACTCTCTCTCATCTGCAGTCGCTTTTCTCAGTGCTGGCTTACCCAACTCCACTCAAGCTGCCAACCCTTCAGCCCCCAGCCTGGCCTCAATCCTTTCTGAGCTTCTTGACCTGTCCCTCTGTGTCACTTTTGCACCTCCTCCAGCCACCCCCAGTCCACCCGCCATCCCTCCCCGTCCTGCCATATTCCCGAGGCGCCTGGCACCCCCATCTATCCTTCCTCCCCCGCCTCTAGCCTCTCCCTCTGAAGGCACCCCGCTAGTAATCGTTGGTTTCTCTGGTGATCAGTTCTGCGACGAGGATACTTTCGCCCCATCCTATGCCCAGATAATGGTAGGCAGAAGGAATAGGAGAAAGTCTCCAACTAGCCCTCCCTTGATAGCCCAGGTCGTGGCAGCAGCTACCAATCAAGCCACTACTGCTCTCTCCACTCCAGGCTCCCCCTCCCCTCAACCACAACCACCACCTCCTCCACCCCTGCTCACCACTGCAGCTCGCAGATTTTTCGCCCCCCTTTCATCACCAGCCCTCCACCCTGATGCATCAGTCGTCTCTGGCCTTCTTCTGGACCCGGCAGCCTGAATACTCGTCAATGCCAACTCCGCCCTTCCCCCTGGTTTCAAGGCATCTGTCAACAACCAGGGCTTTGATCCCCTACCTGGCTTAGATGGCCATGTTCCTGCCCTGTCTTACGCGCCATAGTTTGAGGTACTCACCAGGCGCCTCCCCAATCCTTCCAAGTCGACAACAACCATTGGCTCCTCTTCCGCCTGCTCCTGCAGCCGTTCAGATTATGATCCACTCTCTTCCCTCTGCTTGCCTCCGCGATTATGAAGATGACCTCTTCTCCCACCTCTCCACGTCAATCCTCTAGTCCAATGGTATTCCTTTCCTGTCCTATAGGTTCCTGATTAGGGGCCCGGCCTCCCGCCCTAAATACTCTTGCCCCCTAGTCCTAACTACTGCCCCTAAGTATACCTCCTCCCTCCTACCACATATCCCGCTTTTCTCATCCAATAGGCCGATTTACTCTTCTCCTCCTCTCCCTACACACAATGCCAACAGCCGGGCCTTTGGGCATGTTGCACCACGATCCAAAATACCCCACCCTGTCTGCCCCTTCTGCTCTCACCATCACACCAGAGCCGACCACAGATGCTGTAATCCCTCTTGCCCTAAGCTGGGAAACACCAAAGCTCTGCCTGCATGCTGCCAGACATCCGCCCATCGCTGCCCAAACTTCGACGGGAATCACTCCGCCCGCGACCAGGACTGCCCATCCACACCAGCTCCTCCCCCCCCTGCTCCGGCTGCCACCTAGGCCACTACAGATGATGACGAGATTCACGTTATGCCATATCTTGCCCATGGCTCTACGCCAGCCTCTCGCCCGCTCACACCACCTCCAGCTCCCTTAGGTCCTGTCATTGACCTAACCACCCCCAGACCCACAAGGCCTGTCTAGTCCGCCCCTGGCATGTCCAGGTCCTCCTCATGGCACAGTGCCCCTTCATCCCAGGTGGCGCCCAGCCCCTCTCCTACCCCCGATGATCCTATGGGCTCTGCCCAGTTATGCATTACATAACTATCCCGCCCATGCATGAGGCCCCTAGGGCCTCGTCCTTTCTCTCCCTTGCGTAACACAATTGCCTGTGTAGGAGGGATGTGCTTTGCTAATTTTTGAATTCTTTAGTTGAACTTTCCTTTCCTGTTTCCCTGGTTTGTATCCAGGATCCTCAGGTGTTTTGAGGATGTGTCCCTACTTTTTCTGGCTTCAAGTCCGACTCCCACGCCTGTTCATCCCCTAAACAGCCACGGCTGGCTTGGTATGTATCTTTCTCCATATTCTCCATGAGTGTCATACTTCTCGATATCTGCGGAACATCTGACACTAATGGACTTGATTTTTTCCAGATGGCAGAACTGTTTGGTTTTTCCTTTTCACGCCTCCAGGTACTGAACTCATATTCACTCTACGGCAGGGCCTCCTCCTCGTATACTATATATCCGCAGAATTGTTCCCCTTGGATGGGTTTCCTATTCTCTCCCTAGACAATTTTAACATTCACCACCCCTCCTGTGACCCTCTACGGGCCCACTTCCCTACTGAGTTGGCTCTTTCCTTTCCCTACTTCTCAAGAGCGGCAGAGCTTTGCTACCAACTCTTGAATACCCTTGGGGTCTTCAGCCGCTTCCCTTGGGGCAGCGGGGGCAGGCCCTCTGTCCTCGATCTTTGCTTTGCTTCTCCAGTTTTATATCCGTTTTTCTCCTCATGGAGCACTCCTCTCCCCTCATCTGGCTCAGACCATGTCCTCATTTTGCTCTCCTTTAGGCACCCTATAGACACAAACACCTACACGCCCCATCTGGTCCTTGACTGACTGGGGCACCCTCTCGCCCCTACTTGAGGAGCTTAGAGTCAGTGATGCCCCCCGCCTCCCCACCTCCGCTACTCTCTCTTTTGATTCTACACAAACCTCAGTCGTCTTCTTTCCCTGCTCCGTAATCACACACCCCTCTCGCGCATATCACCCAGGGCCAAGCCCTGGTAGTCAACTCTCCTCCTACTCTTAGGAAAGAACAGCCTTGCTCAGCTCGCAAAGTCCACTGTACTCGTTCTACCACTGACACCTCTGGTACCAGGTGTGCCCGCCTTGGCTACTTCAAAGCCATAAAGAGGGTAAAAAATGCCTACGTACCTCCCTCCTCATGACCGCCATACCCTCCTCCCTGAGGGCCACGAAGCGGCTAGGCCTAGGTTAACCCACAACTCGCATCCCCACCCTCCCAGGATCTCACACTCCAGAGTCCGTCAACCGTGAACTCCTCAACTACTTCATTCAACCTCTTCCTACCCTGCTCGCCCCGTCCATCCTCTGCTCATCCTCCGATGCCCCCCAGCTGTCCGCAGACGAGTTCTCTTCCGCCATTAGGGCCTCCTCCTCCTCCTCTGCGCCGGGTCCTGATACCGTCCTCTATGGGGTTTGGAAAGTGGTCCACCTCACCACCCCTACCTTATTAGTTGCCCACCTCTCCGCTTTGCTCCTCCATGGGTTCCACATTTCCTTCCTCAATAAGGCCAATAGAGTAGTCCTGAATATCAAGAAACCAATCTTATGACATCCCGACCTCCTTTAGGCTAATCATCCTTCTCAAAACAATCTCCAAGTTTCTGGAGAGAATTGTCAACTCCCGCCTCGCCCTCGTCGTGAGGGCCTGTGGTCTCCAGAGTCCTAACCAATGTACCTCACTTGCCGGCCTTTCCTCCTTTAACGCCGTCACCACCCTCGCCCACACAGCATGCACCCTCTAAGGCCCAGCCCTACGCGTCTCCACCCTCTATCTTAAAATCAAATCGGGTTTTGACAACGTGGATTCCAACTTTCTCTCCTCCGTACTCAGGAAAAAAGGGGTCAACCAACAACTTATCTCATGGGTCAGGGCCTTCATTACTAGCCGCACCTGCCGTCTTCTGTTCCAGGGCTCACCTGGAATTTTTTCTTCCGTTTCTGTTGCCACCTCTCTGGGGTCTCCTCTATCTCTTTTGCTTTTTGTTATTTATGTTTCTTCCCTTCATTTCTCCCATTCCCGAGGCATTATACATTCCTAGGTTGATGATTTTGCACTGACTGTATCATCTTCTTCATATTGCCGCAATGTTCAGATGCTTCAAGCAGCCTTTTCCAGGATTAAGAGTCGCCGAGCAGCGCGCAAGATCCCATTCTCCGTCTCCTAGACGGAAACCATTCACTGGCGTACCAAGAACCAGTGTGGCTCCCCTCCCATCATCCCCTTACACATAGGTAGGCAGGTCTTCTATCCTGCCAGCTCCCTTACCCAATCCCTTTCCACATCAACTCATTTATGCTAACGACTTGCCCTAGCTCCAGGCACCTTCACCATTGTCCACAGGCTTTCACCTCAGGGGGCTGGCGTCTCACAACACCTGTGCCACCGCCTTGTAGTCTCCCTACTCCTCCCCATCCTCACCTATCTGGCTGACCTCTTCAGACACTCCCGCGAAATGCTACGACACATGAACGTCTTCAGGTACCAGATCCAAAGATTGGTTACTAACTGCTTCTTCTCCACCCAACTCTCTGTCCGCTCCCTTGAGAGCTGCATCATTTCTATCGGCCTCCTCTGCGACCATCTCCGTCGTATTGCTGCGCTTAGATTGGCATGTGTCCCACCCACAATCTGCAGAGCCGCAGGGCTTCTCCCACTTGAAATTCCCTCACTCTTGCAGTTTCGCGCTACAGACTCACGGCATCACCTCACACTGCGCCTCCAACCCAATGTCAACCCTCTCAACTGGTAAACTGCCCCTCCCTGCCTGCCGGTCCGCAATGGCCCACCTCATCCTCCCCATACTGATATCATTGTCCTTCGCCCCCTTGCAACGTGCAGATATCGCATCCCTCAGTCCTCCTCTCCCCCCGCTGCCTGCCATGCACACTACCTATACTGTCTTTAGGAGGTGGGCAAACCAGACCCTCATCAATGACTAGTTAGAGGCCTGTCCTCTCCCACACTACTACCCCTACAAACCGTCTCTGTCCGCACACCCTTTCATGGGCCTCGGCAAGTTAATGGCGGGCCAAATTCACCAAATGCATGCCCTCATGTGATATCTAGCTCTTCCTACCTCTTGGGCCTCCGAAGAGGAGACCACCCTCTGTCCATGATATTGGGATTTCGACAAAGACACACAGCATCCCAGACTCTCCTACACGGCCACCGCTGACGCCTGCAGATGCCACCACGAAGGTGTCGTGGGGATAGGCGCGGACGACCCTATATGGTCTCCTATACTACTTCTCCTCTACCGTGTTGCCTATCTACAAGAGTTGCTGGTTGGCTTCCCTCCGCACATGTTTTTATCCCCCCCCTCAACGCTACCTCCTTTGTTTGCCCCCACCCCCTTAGGGTCCCCTACCCACACTCTCTTTTCTTCCCCGAGTTCTTAATAATTTCTAGTTTTTCCTCACCTGATCGCTTGGTTTATATAAGTTTTTTTAGGCTGGTTTTTCCTTACTTGAGTTTAGCGTACGAGCTGTATAGACAGTTACCCGTCCTGTTGGAGCTTTATGTGCCCTTGGTTCTTTTGTTTTTAGTTTTTGGAATTAAGGTTTTGTGTATGCTATAACTAGCGCTGCATGCAAGTTCTTGTACCTTAACAACGAATATATGATAAAAAATAAAATAAAATAAAAATTAAACAAAAAAAGGCCTGTAGTTAGGACTCTTAATGTAACCATCAAAGTTCTTTCATATACAATTACTTTACCTCTTTACCCCTCAGCAGCTCTATTGGCATTGTGAGATACGGACCATTAGGTACGGTTATTAATACAATTTAGACATAGTTTTAAGAACAATATCGTAGCACCAACCTTTACTACTCGTTGGTGTAGTGCTTCAACCTTGGTAATTAAGATTAGCGCCATACTCAATATCAGACTATAAGGACGGCCGAGTCATATTCATCCAAACCACAGAGAAGTAGTTACCTGTTGCAAGTCAGCTGATAGCATAGAATTGTAACTTTTGGTTGAGTCACCTATGAAACACCTAACAACATAATGGTAGACTTTTCTGACCCTAACAGAGAAATCACATAGGGAGAAATCGATACCACAAGCGTTGGTGAGTCACTCGTAGAAGCACTCAGCACAAACCAATCAACAAGCCAGTTACCAAGGAGTGCAAGTCCAGTCACATCTGAGCCTGCCTCTCCTGCGGGATCCCTAGAACCTGAAACTCCAAGACCAGACACAATGTCTATTCGAGGCCTAGCAAGTGACAGTAGTGGAACCGTAATACAACTTACAGGATTAACCACCGCAAAGTTCCAAGAAATCCTGAACTTAATCAACTATCAACAAGAAATAACTAACTACCAGATCAAGGTCTAGAAACCCACTACCTACCTTGAAATAAGGAGCAAACTACAAACCTTGTTACTACAATGCCAATTATTCTTTGAAGCGATATAATAAACAAGAGATACAGAAAGCATTACCTACATCACAAGCCTGCTAAGGGATGTAGAAGCAGGGTCATTAATTCCATTTGCCGAAAGACGCAAAATGGAGACTGGTACTACATATGAGGATTTCACTACAGCCCTCGAAGACCAGCTTTGGGATGTGTATACAGAAAGTGCAGCTATAAAAAAAGTTCGACCGCCAGAGGCAGGGCATTAATGCATTTACTGAATATTGGAATAACATTCGCCTGATGGTAAAGGAGGCCAATCAGGACAATGGTACGCTAAGATGACAGTTGCTTAAAGGAGGTAACCGAACACTTCAAGACCCATTGCCAGTAGACCACATGGTGGCTGCAAATGTTAATGTCCTTGCGGCATGGGCAATTGAAGATGAGAACTGTCTCAACATGATCAAACAACTTCCAGGGAACTACAGTACCTTTGTTCGACAACAGGAAATGCCCCGGAATGAAAATGAAACTAGGAGATTGTGCGATAATACTGAAACCCGTGGGGAGACAATGGATCTAGAAGCGACCAAAAGATGCCCACGACTGAACATCACACAAGTGGAATTCACATCACGAAATGCCAACAACCCCTGGCTGGGATGTGCCAGACCAGGGCCCAGATTTAGTGACTGCCATAGTGCAGCAAATTAGAACGACTATACCAAGCAGTGCAACGGCAAGATCAACATTAACCACAGGAAACTACGAACCAACCTGTGCAAAATGTAGTCCAGAGAGGCCCCTGAAGAGTTGGGAAACAAAGTAAGTCCCTAGTAAGAGATGGGCTGTAGGCTATGATAGCCAAAACTATTAGAATCAGCAAAATCTACATGGCACTTTCCAAATCGGAAACATAAAAAAAAGAAAAAGACCACATTATGGTTAAAATGCAATTACATGTCAAGGACAAGACAGGCATCATTAACAGCATGATTGACTCTGGCACTATAGAAAACTTTATTGATAAAGAATTCCGCCAACCACATGCTGTAACGGGGGTACCCTATAGGAAGATGGATCCTAAGGTTGCGACCGCACCAAAAGACTCAACGCAAAGTTCACAGAAGGTAAAGATAAAAATAATTGAATCAAATGATAAAACTTAATATTGTTAAGCCAGAGCTTCACTCAATTCAAGTCTTCTCAAAAGGATAGTTCGTTATCAGAGTAGAGTGCCGTTCGCGTTTACTTAAGTAGAATTATAAAGCCAACGACACCCATCCCTACTCCGACCGTTAAGAGAGCTCCCTTCTCGACTCCGGGATCATTTGACACATGGCCCTTCCGGAATTAACTTAAGGGCCTGTGGATCGCTCGTGTAAGTTGAGTCCGTTCATTCATAAAGGTTTTCTGCAATGCATTTTGATTATTCCAGCAGGAGAGAGAAACCTCTCCGATCGCTGTCTTGTCAATGGCCTACTGACAATCCGACTTTGGACCCAAACCTAGGTATGAGACTCAGTAGCCCTATGGCTTTCTCCGTATATGCAAGCACTGCAGTCAACTGTGTCTACTTGGCCTATTGGCAGCTTTTCTTGTGACTACATAGCTCCCCCGGTAAGTGTCTTTACTGAGTTGGCTAAATAGGCACTACCTATAGCCAACCGTTCAGGGATCACCTTAGCCGTGATAAGACTAAATGCCTCTTAGAGTCCTGTAACGTCGCTCAGTAATGGTATAGCGCCTGAGCTATCGTTGTGTAAGTAATAGAGTTTTATCCGGACAAACTTCCGTTGATCCCCGACTCTCAGATAGCTATTCTGGGGGACCCCCATACCTCCCATAGGGATTATAGGCACCTAGAGTACCCTCGGAAGGCCATCTGATGTCAATACTAACAACTTGCCCGGGTTAGCCGTCGCCCACCCCTATATATATCCTGCGGACAGCATCTGGTCGGAAGGACGACTGTGACGTATATGGGGTTACGCTGCCACCTTTGATTTCTCAGTTTTGTTAGGCTTTTACCAACTGACACCCTTTCCCACCCGTCGCAAGGGGCAAACGTGGGAGCCGTAAGGGGGTGTTGGACACGCCAAAATTACTCCAACCACCCTGGGGTACTTGTAGTAGGAGTTCGCTTTTCGCGTAACGTTAGGGGAGGGTAACTTGAGGTCTACGATTTCACAGGCGACCCCCAAGGTAGGGTAACTTGGCCCTATCATGGTGCAAATCGCTGCAGAAGTCTGTGTAACGCCCCTTTGCATTACCAGAAGGTTCCGCGTAACTGAACTATTTGTTACACACTATTCCACGAGCTAGAAACACCTGGTTACACGCATGTAGCATGCCCGGCGGCGTCTACACTGCTTACCATGTTTTCCTAGGGCTCCCTGTTACCCTGCCTAAGTGGTTACCCTGCCTAACTGAGGAGATGGGTTACCCTATCTAAAGGTTTAACCTCCCTAACCATGCTGCCGGGTTACCCTACTCTAGAGGGTTACCCTGCCTGACTGTAGCTCCGGGTTACCCTGTCTAGCGGAGTTACCCTACCTAAGTGTGCACCAAGGTTACCCGGCCTTACTGGGTTACCCTATCTAACTAGGTACCTAAGTACCCTTTCTTCAAGAAAGGTACTTATAGTTGCTATGTCACTTTGCAGGGGTCTGGTACCTTTCCTGTCCACCTCCTAGTAGGACCACTGGCTGGGCTGAGGTTCGGTAAGCTATACCAACTGATCTAGGGGTCGTTACACACGCGATACAAATGACCTGAGGCAAAGAAATAAGGAAATCTAGCTAGTGTATGGGGAACCAAGTGCTTAGGGGCCTATTACCCATATAGCGGAAGTACCTATGAACATTGGGAGCTATAGGGAAATGGCAACAAGCCAAATGGCGGATTTGGCCGACTATTTGGCAGTCTTAGGGGTGCCATGTTTTAGAAAACACAATCCCAAGATTAATAGGGAAAGCCACAAGATTACTTTCTAGTATGACAGGTATTCAAATGTATGCCTACAAAGGTCTCCAGCGCTGGACCTGGTCCCCAAAGCAGACGCCCAGAAAAAGTAATTTTTTATGCAATTCTCCAAGATCCAGGCCAAGAAGGTCCTGAAAATCAAAATACAAATATTAACCAAAACAGCTACAGTCCCTACTAATGAATCAGCAAGGGCCCTATGACACAACCTGTATGCGAGCAAGAGAGTAACGAATCTGGCAAAATACATAAAGCTTAGCAGTACAGGGATAGCCATCAAACTGCTAGAAGCCACCTATTGGCGCCTTGCAAGACGCACCGGGTTGCTAGTTAAACATCCAATTACTGTCAAGGTGGGAGTAATCAATGCCGATTATAGTAGTTAAATAACCGTAGTACTAATTGACCAGAGAAAAGACAGTTATACTATTGAGCCAGAAAGCAGACAGGCCTAGTTAATCTGCCAAAAGATTGTCATAGTACAATGTGAACAAG
>QFET01009825.1:0-44528 GCA_003316355.1 Tuber calosporum | reverse complement strand
AGTTGACTGTCGGATTCTTCTATCAAGTGCTCAGGAAAACTATTGGACTTGGAGTAGTCACAATAGTAGTGATCAAGGTGTCTTGATAGACTGAATCATATATCGTTGCCGGTTGCGCGATATAGATAGTCAAACCTTAACATGATACTTGAAACTAATCATAAAACCAACTAACCCCTTTCCTAGCCTTCCGAGTTTCCGTTACCCTTGTCACCCTCAACAATAGTAACCAATACCAGTTACAAAGCTTATCTTAAATAGATCAAATTCTTATACTAAGACCTAAGACTATGTATACTTGCAGCCATGAACATTGCTACTGAGCTTTAAGTTGACACCATCTTGTAACCTTGTTGGGATCCTCAAAAGCCATGAACCTTTCAATGAGACTATCACTATACTACTTTTAGTTTAAATCACCAATTACTTCCCTTAGAACTCCAATGGCACAATCCTTGTTCTTCTCCATACCTTATAGTAACTATACAGTCATACTCTAGTAATTGTGGTAGAAAAATCCAATACTGAAGAAAATAAATCTAAAGTATGTAAGTAAAGGAAGAAGGCTATTGCTATAGTAGTAATACAGGTACTGAAACCTGTATACTTGTTAAATTTTCTGGTTTTAAATAAAAATTTAAACTTTTTAATCTAAAGACTCAACAATTATAATGACAATTAACTAAAAATAACCTGTTCATTATTTTACTTTATCTCCTCTACCTGACAGAAGTTCTTTTTAATCATTATGACTGTAAATTGGATTGACATGAGGTTTTGTAAGTAGAGTAAAATCTGGTACAGGTTTTTAAGTTCTTGAAATATACTTTAACCCTATTTTACTATACTATACTTTTTTACTAGATGGGTACAGAGGTCCTGAGGTTTTTATCTACACAAAAACTCTCATTACTCAAAGACAATGAAAACTTTGAAATAATATCGTGCTAACTGCATAAAACATATACTACTATTATTTCAAAATGTTATACATTAACTAATCTGGGCAAGAGTGGTGTGATCCTGAATGCTGGCTTTAGAAGGTCTCTCTTTCAAATCTGATTCCTATCAAATTTATTTTTCTTTTCATTCCTCACTCTGCCTTATATTTCTTCTAAGATATCATAATATTATTATTATTTGTATTACAAACTCTGATTGTTTACTATTGTTGGTGTTTATTTCCCAATCATTGAAATCAATTATTATATAATTATTGCTTCACTGGAATCAGCCCTAGAGAATCACAGGTAACATTGCAAAATTTACTCCAAAATAAATTTGATAGGATTCAGACTTGAACAAGTGACCTGGTGATATGAGAATTTGGGGTCTAACCACTCTTAATCTGCTTATATAAAGCATTAAATTTTGAAACGCCTGTAGTTCAGTCGTGTCGTCAAAGCCCCCATATCCTTCCATAGCAACGAATGATCACCCACTCACCTCAACAACTACCTTCAGCATGACCCCTCCACATACCCTGAGAGCTAGAGAAGACCCCATTAAAGTAATTTATCCCCTGTATAAGCATCCAGATAATGGTTATTATAAAATTAAATCCCGCTCCTCCTTGGGTGCCTCAAACAGTTCAGCAGTACTGTCAGGCCTTCTTTCCAGTCTGCAGAATCCCTTGTTGAGGTCTCTTTTTAGTAGTGCCCAAGTGTTCTCAATTGGATTGAGATCTAGTGAGTTGTGAGGCCAAGGGAGTTTTTTGTAACTACAGTATGCCTCCAATTTTTGATTTTCCTCACTACCATGCCAGGAGGCATTGACTGCAGCTAGGTAGATATTGTCAGAAGGTCTATCCAGACCTTCTATTAAAGGGATAATGCATGGCTGGTGGATTTCAGTTGTATATTGGTAGGAATTGAGGCCAAGTCTATCCCATTTGCTAGTCCTTTCCTCCTCCCCCCTCTTTCTCACCAGAATTAATTAAGTCCTGCCACCCTTCATTATTGCAGCATAGAGCCCAATACTTGTCCACCCAGACATTAAGCTAGACTTCAAGTTTTTTTTCTTCCAACTCTTCAACATGTCTAACTCTAACCTTTCTCACAGTTAGATTTGGGTCATAAAAAATAGTTGCTTCATCCATAAAATCAACCCAATTCCATGACCCTTTTCAGTTCATACTTCTCCTAGCAAACTCCTTTCTCTTCTCCTTTTACCCTTTTCCACATAAAGGTTTTTTTCTGGTTATCAGAAGCTTAAAACCAGCTCCTGAAATGATCTTATCAATAGTGGTCTTGCCTAAACCAATATTCGCTTGGTTGCTAATGTCAGATAACGCCAGATGAGGCTAGGCATCGATAATTGACTTCACTATCTTTCTTTTTGTGTTCCAAATCTTGGTTGGTCTTCTAGCTCTTTTTGCATCATGGGTGTTTCCACCTCTTGATTTGGCTCTTTTGACGATAGTCTGAACAGTTAACTTTGAGATGCCTAAAAACTTAGAAATTCCTCAAGAGAAGTTGGATGGATTGATAGATTGAATTCCAGAGAGAATCCAAGCTGTACTGGATGCAAATGGAGTCCATACAAGATGGTAAAAATATTTTTTTACTATCTACTAGCTATACTATTATTATTCTTTTAATTGAGTTTTCTACATTTTTTTGGAAATTTTTATGGTTGGGGGTTGTGGTATTGCCGTTGCCATGCGAGGGTACGAGGACTTTCCGGACACGACTTTACATGCTTTATGCAGTGTGCACCATAAATGATATCAAAAGTATTTTTTAAAAAAATTGAACAAAATCCTAAAATATTATAGTACCCTTTACTAATAATTATCCACATTCCCTGGCAAAATATCTCTACTTTGACTCTTTATTCAAGACCACAGATATTTCAATATTGGTAAATTCTGTCAAAATGGCTCACCTTTACCTTTAATTGCTTTTGGGTACCCAAATATCCAATCCAAATTATGTTAATACCATTGGCCAATGCCATAAAGTAACCTAATGACACTTCCCGTGTTTACACGTTACTGAAAAATCGCTTTTTCAACTTTGAATACCCCTACTGGTAGGACCGGATGGGAGAGTAAACTGTTAAAATGAAAATATTCATCACGTCGAGGGTGTAACGGGGCCAGGTTGAAGGCCTCTGACCCAACCAAACAAGAGCTATTAATGCTGCACGAGTACAATATACAGTATGTATATCGATGGGTGGAGTAAATCTAATTAACTTGGCAAATGATAAATCTATAAAATAAACAGCAAAACGGTGTTACGCCGAACACCGTTTCTAAGATGAGATAGGAGACTGAATGGGATGGTTGAAGAAATATTAAATAAATACAAGATTGAAGGGAGGCATGAAATCCGGAGGCGTGATAGTAGTGGTAGCAGCAGCAGTAGTAGTAGCAGTAGGAAAGACATGACGAGAATGAAATGGAGCTTCAAGGAAAAGATGCACGCTAATATATATGGACTTCGAAAAAAAATCATCTGGGACGGAGCAGGGTGAAACTGTAATGGTAAATAAGAAGTAGAATAGCATCTATAAGGGACAAAGAGAAATGGTGTCGTGACACGAGCGGTGATTTTCAACCTGCTCTCTGTCTCTCTCTTTTCCATTCATCCCCTCCTTTCGTCTAGGATTCTGTCTCTTTTTTCTTTTTTCTTTTTTCTTTTTTTTTTTGGTGAAAAATCCATAAAATCCATGCATCATCTCTGGTGACCACCACCACCAACCGATCAGGCACCAAAAATCACTCACCAAGGTTCATCCTAAAAGCAATTGACGGGAAAGACCCGAACCCGGGGGATACGAACGGCGCGGCTACACATCGTTGGCCCATCCCCTGCGAGTTCATTCCGTAAGGCGCATTTTCCCTATCTGGGCTGTGCTCTTCCTCTCTGCCCCCGAAGCCCTCATGGTGGCGATGATTATATAGGCCATTATAGGAGGTGGGGTCCGGATAGTAAGGAATGTGCTGCGCGTACGGAGCCGCAGCGCCCGAGCGGGCGACGGTCGGGCTCTTGACCTGCTGTTCCGCTTCGGTAACCACGATCTCTGGGATGTCTGGTAATATATTTGTAGAAATAGTACTGGGATTTATAACGGTGGTAGTGTTGGAAGTACTTGAAGTGGAATAGTCTATATCAGACGATGATCTCAAGATGGGGGAAATTTGGCGCTGGTAGAGGTAGAGAGACTGGCTCTCGTCTTCATTTCGCGAAGGCTGTCGTAGCGGGTACTGGAACGAGTCTTGGCTCAGTGAATGTTGGGCGTTGTCGGAGCTAAGGCGGTCGAAGCCATGGTGTGGGTTCAAACCTAGTCCTGCTGCTTCCTCCTCCTCTTGTTCTTGTTCTCTATTGTTGGTGGGGTCCCTTCTGTCATCGATGTCCATGTCTGCTTCTACTGCCATCCCAGCGCTGCCAGCTTGCTGGGTCTGTGTATATGCATGGCTCGACTTGGATGTGGTGTAATCGCCTCCGTGGTCGCTGTCACCATCAGAAACGCTACCATTGGAGGCGTTCTGAGATTCTGGGCTAGAGCTTCTGTCCTCTTGATTATCTCTGTATTCTCTGGCTTGATGGTGCTCATCGCTGGCGCTGTCATCGCTCTTGTTGCTGTTCTTATATTGATTACGGGAGTTGGTGGAGGCAGGGGAGGAGTTATGATCGCGTGGGTTGTCTGAGAGGAGGTATTTGTGAGTTCTTTGTATCAGAGAAAATGGATGTTAGTCGACTCGGGAGAGATTTGAAAGATACAACTAACGCTTTTCTCGCTCATATTCCTCAAAGATCTCGATCATCTCCTTCGTGCTCTTTGCAGACTCGATCTTCTGATCCCTTCGCTGCTCGGCGCTGCCCTTGTACGTGGAGGGCATTTTCTTGCATTTCGTCTTGCGTTGGTCACAGTGAATCGCTCGGGTCTTTTCGCGACCAAATCCCTCCCCGCAGTTAGGGCACTTGAAGGGCTTTAACCAACGCCATACATGTTCCCTACGAAATGAATTAGTCTTCTTCGATGAGATGGGGGGATGACGACAGAAGGCGCACTGAATGATATTGGAAGAACTCACTTCAACTTTCGGGGGTTCGGGAACGACTTGTTCGCACACTCCGGGTGGTCGTTGGTGTTCTGGGCGTGGTATGGACATATAAACTGGGTTCGGTCTCCGAAATTCACAGATTTTGACTTCGAAACTCGCCGGACCTGATAGTAGTCTGAATCCTCGAATGGTCGCTTTGGTACTGGTTGGACAGGGTTGGGGCATACCATGGAGCTTATACCGCCAGCGGTAGCAGCGGCACCCGCCTCAATGGATCGCACCTCCGGGCCATTGGATGGTGTCCACCCTGTATACGCGTTCTGACGAGGCGCGGTAAAGGCCTCGGGGAATATAGGGTGGGTGGACTCGGAGTTCGTCTTCTGCTCCATCCCAGTATCGGTAGGAACAATTGTGGTAGTGGTGGTTGCGTTTGAATCGTCCATATTCCGATCCCTGCGCTGTTCGGGAACCTTCGGGCATAGATTTCGCAAGGCTGAACCCTCCCATGTCTTATCCCATCCAACGTTGCACCAGCGCTTCAGAATTCTTTGTACATCCATTGCCAGATGAGTTTTTGCCCAATACATTTCAAATTCCCCGGGCGCCGTCTGAATATTTTGCTCAGAGAGGATCTGTTTGAGCATGGAGTCGACGAGTTTGCATTCGTTTCGACTGGCCCGTAAGGCTGAGAGGGAAATTGTTGGATTGTTTTGCTCAATGAGCGCCTCCAACCGGCGTTCCTCGAAGAGCCAGGAAGGCCGCGTTGGTCCCAAGACCATTGGTGATTGCATATATTCCTCAAGTATCTATACAGCCGTGGATATCCACCTTTGAAGGCTGGCAGGTCTAAATACTTGTTGGCGTTTTTTAAAAGAGAGTTTCCCTAAAGGCACACCGCGAATTAAGAGTGTTAGTAAAATGTGCATAAACCACTCCTTTACATTTTCGCTTCAAGAGTGAGATTGGGCGTATCGCCAACCTACCTTAGCTGTGTGGGAACTTCCAGAGACGTAATGCGCTTTCGAGCTTCCTCCTAGAATGGGGATATCTCTATTTATTATTCATCTCAATGGATTGCTGCCTGAAGCCGAAGGTCTGTTGTTCGCGGACTCACACGCAGAAACGTCTCTTCAAGGGTAGGTCGCCTTGTTCGTAGTCAATGCATGACTGTTCTCCACGCGATGGGCAGAATTGACAAGGCAGTCTTGCAGCAGACACGAAATACGGTACGCGAGTAAATCTAAGGCTGCAAAGCTTATCGTTCATCCAATCTTTTTTCTCTTGGGTTGCCTGCCACGCTGCATGCTCGGGCACTGCCAGGGCTGTGGGGCTTTGTACTTGTATGCTATGATTGAATGCTCGAGTAAAGCACCATTCCCTCAGACATCGCCACAGCCCCAATACCACCACCCCGTGCAGTAATGTAATCCCACCGAACAACACAGCCTTAGGTCTCGCCTCCCGACACTTCATCAGCTCCGTTGTGCATGCCACTAATTTATACAGACTATGGATACAGTACTCGAGTACATGAATGGAAGGGTAGAAAAATAAACATAAAGGTTTCAAAACTATTTATGGAAAGGCATTCTTGAAAAACAACCAGTATGATACCGTGGTTGTCGGGCAGCCTGTACATCACCGACACTCGTTCACTCTCTACCCCCATCCCCAGACCCCACCCAGACCAACAACAAGGGAGACAGCAATAAAGTTACCCTGCATCACCATCACCATCGTCATAACCACTATCACCTGCATCTACGCTCCCGTCATAAATCATCTGCAGGTACAGTTTCATACATCATACATCCCGAATCCAGTCAACCCCTCGAGTTTCAAATACTCATCTATCCATCTTTGAACTCCATTTTCACATGCCAAGTAACTTAAACACCAACGAATGTACAAAAATGCAGATGAACTATCCGAAAGAGACCACTCTCCCTTCATCAATGTTGAACCACGTAGCGAAATGATTAAGAACACATGAAATGAAGAAAAATTAGAGGGAAAAAAAAAACCCCCAGAAGAGGAATTTGGAGGTAATCCCGGCAAATAAGCAGCCCTGGGAGTCAATCACTTGTTGCTAGGCGCTGTCAATGCCCTGATCGCCAGTGTCAGTAGAGTTTAAACCGCGTCTGAAAGAAGAGTCATTCCACCTCGTGGTGGCTGGGGGAGTCCGGGGAACAGCTGGATATCTAACTTGGCGTGCAATCCAGGGGGCCTGTACAAGCCAAGTGAGTAACTTGAAACAATGTGAGCACAAGGTGAAAATAGTCATACAGTTTGTGGTTTGTTCTTGCTTCTCCTCGCCTATTGGCATCCGGTGGCTCTGGAGTTGCCACACATCCATCCGTATGACTCGAAGTGGGTGACCCAGATCCCGTGCACTCATCATCGGGCGACGCAGAATAAGTCCTATCAGGGTCCAGAGGCTCTCTCTTTGGAGAGTGAACACCATGGCCCGAAGGGCTAGGGGTGTGCTGTGGGGGAGAAAGGATAGCTGGTGATCTGGCTAAGGAATTGGGAACCCCAGCATCTGTAGTTCACAAGGCCGGTCAATCAAGGCCCATGTTTAGTAGATCGACAAGCCCCGACCCCACCCGACCATGATCCGGGCAAACAAGCGAGGAGTACATACCACGTTGAGGGTCTACGGTTACCCCTTGCTGAGTTGGTATATTCAGGGGACCAGATTGCGACTTTCTGTCATGTGTCTTTTTGTGGGCCTGAAGCTCTCGCGGTCTCTTAAACTTCTTGGGACAGCCAGGGTGATTACAAGGGAGTGGCTTATCAGGTCGATGGATGTGCGTGTGGTCTCTAACACAACCGGTAAGCGTGGAACGAAAGGACAATGCTGAGGTGTAAACCGTGAGTGGCCTTTACTTTAGCTTTGAAAGATATTGGAATGTCTTTCCGCACTGATCACACTTATGTTGGCTTCCAGGCCCTATCTCACTCAAGGACCTCGAATGGGGGACGTCGAAGTGATGGCCAGTATAAATGGGTGGGTGACCTCGGTTGAGAACGGAGCGAGAGGGGGGATAAATATAAGAACGGCGATATCTGTTTGGGGTTGACGGTAATGGGCGGGAAACGATGTTTTCATCTGGTGAAGGACAACCATCTGATACTGCACCACCAGAGGCAGCGGGAGAGCCACTATTGCTTCTGCCTGGACTGTATTTGGTAGAAATGCTGGGCGTGTGAGCAGTGGACCCCCCACAGAGTGGATGAGGATGTGGGTGGGAGTCATATGAGTGGAAGCAATCACTGGCTCTTAGCCTCTCGCGGGTGGTGGAAGAAGCGTCACCCCTCAGCCCACTAGAACTTCCATGGGAGGAAGCCACAGAACCCCGATCCCCGGCGCCATCACCTGCACGGGAATTTAGGGCTTCGCCGTTGAAAGGGGCGGACTCGGGGTAACTCTCATCGAAAAAGGAAGACATAGAGGCCCCCATACCGCCTTTTAATCCACCAGTGTTGATGCTGAGTAGAGTGTGGGTACGGGCAGTAATGGAGTCTGGTATGGGTGTGCCCCGTGCGTGAGAGGGGTGTAGACCAAAATGCACCTCCTCAAGAGCAATATCCACCTCGCGGCAAGTTCTGCTTGCATCGATGGGGAAGCAAGCCTGATTGAGCTTTCCCACCAACTCCTGCGTACGAACACTACCTTTCGTCAAACACTCCCACGAAGCAGTTTCCCGTCCGTCATTCCCACACACATCCAAT
This sequence comes from Tuber calosporum, assembly GCA_003316355.1. Lineage (NCBI taxonomy): Eukaryota > Fungi > Ascomycota > Pezizomycetes > Pezizales > Tuberaceae > Tuber > Tuber calosporum. The sequence continues at coordinate 35,779 of QFET01009825.1, read as the reverse complement.
TCCATGCGATCTGGGCTTTGATCCATTGGTGTGAGGATGGTATGATACAAAGGACCGGTTCCCCAATTCTGCAGTCGAAACGACTCAGAGCACAAGGTTCGGGGTAGATCGACAAGGGTATTGGAAAAGGAAAAAAAAAAACCCCGTAATACAGGCAGTGCAGCCCGACTTTACTTCCCTCTAACACACAGGCTGCAACACCCCCTGACCGGCGGTGGAGGGTAAGCTCGATCTAACCTGTTCAGTTCGAGTCCGCTTCCCAGGAGGCCGGTCAGCCCGGGGCGGAGGATGGCTGCAAGATGGTGGTGTGGAGGAAAAGGAGCTTTGACCAGAGTGAATTTTTTTCAGAGCCCAGACACACACGATAAGGCCGTTTTAGCCTTTGGGAGAAGTTCGCTGGGAGTTTTGCAAGAGTTGTGAAGCTTTCGCCACACTGGTGTCCCCCTCCCCGCTTCTCTCCCCAAAACAGCAACACCACTTGAGTTGGCATATTTTTCTCTGCTCAGCTGAGTGTTGTACTGCGCACGTTTTCCTTGGCATGCGCAGAAAACTCGGTGATTCCTTTTACTCCATTGGGGGAAAGTTGTGAGAAAATAGATGTGGTTGAGTGAGTGAATCGTCCCTTCCAGAGGCCTCAATTGGTCAGGTTTCTAAAGTCACAGCTGCCGATGCTACAAGTTACAGGCAAGAAGTATCCGAACAACAACGGGAAGGGAAAGGAACCCTGTAAGACCGAAGAGAGGGTTAATGAGCTTAGATAGCCAGTAGAACCCGAAATGAAAAAAGTATTTTTTTTAAAAAAAAAAAAAAAACAAGTATCCGAACATGAGACATTTTTAATATATGGTGCACATACAAATAACCGTTGTCTCAGGTTCGGATACTTCTTGCCTGTTACCTGGAGAAGTACCGTAGAACTTTGAATCAAAACCAATAAGCTCACTTTTTAGAATACCCGGCTTCCAAATCCCCCCTGGTGATATTGGACAATTACGGTACAAGTACTCGGGTACAAGGGTAAGTGGGGCGCGGTGCCACAAAAAGTCTTGGTTTATTGCCTATTCTGGGTGTCGCCCGACTTTTTTCCACCATACAAAAAAAAGCCACAAAACGGGTTTGTATGGGCAAAAACCTTAGTTACTTTATATGGGTGTCGCCCGACTTATGGCACCCCCCGAGTACAGGTACTCGTACTCGGGTACTAGGGTAAGTTGGGCGCGGTGCCACGAAATGCCCAGGTTTGTTTCCAATTCTGGGGAGCGCCCGACTTTTTGCCGCAATACAAAAAAGCCACAAAACGGGTTTGTATGACGGAAAACCCTAGTTACCATATATGGGGTGCCGGAGTAAAAGTACTCGGGTACATGGGTATTTAGGGCACAGTAACACAAGAACAAACACCATACCCGTGCCCCTAGGAATACCCCTATTGCAGTATCCGAGTCAAAAACAAACAGCTGCAGTGGTACACAACACATCGATTTAGGTCAAGGTTTACCATACGATACAGTTTACACAGCATCAAGCAGAAGAGTATTCGTGAGTAAAAACCAGACGGATTTCGACATTGTGAAACTACAAGAGATAAGCGTGTTAAGATTATTGAACTCCGCGATGCAGCAGGGTGGAAGGGGTCAAGAATTGGCCGTCAACTTAATATGGATAGAAGGACCTGCCTGAAGGTAAGTGGAACATATACTACAGATCAAGTATAAATATAGTAATGACAGTCAGCTAACTGTGAAGTTTAAAAGAAAAAAGATCGACAATAGAATAAAGGAAAACGGAATAGCATTAAACTGTCTTGGCTCTGGCTGGCTGCTTATATTCAACGAGGAGGAGAAGCGACTACGGGAGGCCTTAGTTACGCAGGATGCAAGGACTAGACGTTTGAGCTGCAAGACAATACATGTTAAGATGGGGTATGGTTGTAGCTTTGAAACGATAAATTGTGTAATCGAGTCGATAGGTTACTATCGACGCGTTCACCATGTCTTGTTTGCAAACTGCCTGCCAACAAACAACCCCATCTTGCCCGTTGTCGGGAACATTTGGATTGGAGGTATGATGATTGGCTCCAACCAGTCTCGATTGTTGTATACACTTTTTTGACTACTGGATTTGGAAACGTACTTTGGGTTACATGGAAGCCATATGAAGAGTACCATGTGGACAGTGTTGATGAAACCTAGGACTCAGGAAGGTAGTCCAAGATGGTGTGGGGTGATTTTTGTGGTACACTGAAGTCTAAGCTGGTTTTTGTATCAGGTAGGTAAAGGTAAACTCTTCCTTCTATGTCACAAAGATTATGCAAGGATTTTTAGTCCCATTTTAGCATCACTTTTGTGAGGAATACAGCTGTGTAACTATTGTAGAAGCTGGAACTTCAAGGCCTAGGGCGTTTGCTACATGTTACCAAAAAATGAAGGAGATGGAAACCACTCGTTGGCCTGCTCAATCAGTGGATCAAAATCTGATTGAACACTTATATTAAGATATGTAACACAAGTTTGGAGAAACTTCGGGCCAGATGGGGGACCTACCAACACTGGAGGCCGCTCTGAATGCCATTTAGATGCTATTCCAAATAAGAGACTAGAGAGCCTTAATAGGAGTATGGCCAAGCGATTACAAACAGTTATCACGGCCGAAGTGGGGGGCAATTCGATACTAGTTTCCAATTCGGTATTTAGTCTTGCCATTATCAAATATCATTTGTTTCTTGTAAAATATGTTTCATCTAGATTAGTAAGTGTGCCCAACCTTTACTGTAACCAATTGATATTTACTTGATATCACTCCATTTTCCTAATATGTGTTCGGCTACATTCAAAGGCAATGTCTCATTTTGGAAGTACGGACAACTTTTGCGTACCTCTGAGTAGTTGTACATGTGGGATAGATAAAGTTTTCGCCCTCTGATTTTAGTTGAAACAGCGAAATAATTCTGTCTTGAAAATAACATTTCCCCTGATACCTGTACTCAGCTGTACGGGTATTTGGAGTCTCATTACACCCGTCTCCCCTCTCGGTCAAGAAACACCCTTTTCGACCAGGGACAGAACACCAAAACATACCACACACATCGAACATGGTGATATAATCTCATACAATGATAATGTTGTAGCAAAAGGGCACTCGTGAGCGTAATCCTGAAGGTGTTAGACATTGCGAAACAACTCGCTATGAATCGTTGTAGGTTATTACTCTCCTGGAAGATGATGGAGAGACCAGGGCGCGAATTGACTAACATCTTAACATCAATTCTGCAACTTGTCGCAGGGGAACTTGTTAAGTGGATTATTGAGTCGAGGGGGTATATGGCAACTTTTTCTATTATAAATCAAACATGACAAAGAGCCTATCAAGATTCTTAGTCTAATGAATTTCTTCACAAAGCACACTCTAACAAATACCAGAACCCTTCCGGTACCTGATAATAAGTTTTGCATTTATGTTAATTCATGTATTTGCAGATTTTCCAGAGAGCCAAGGAAACTGATATCCTATCAAACATCCACTGTTCCAGCTGCCCACCCATCTGTGACCACCTTGTAAGGAAATGATTGGAAGACTACGTAACAACTGATTCGTGTACATGTCGCCTTAGCTGTGATGAAATTTGTTTAGAAATGCAATATACTTGTAGCCCACGCACAGTAAAGGGGTTGATGCAGTCCATGTGGTATCATTGACTGGTTCCAAGGTTTAAATTTGCAATTCAGCCAGCAAATAGTCTACTCTGGGTAGCATCGTATTGGGAATACATAAACTGGTCCTATGATGACTGGCTCTAAGTCCATAACCTCCACAGCTTGGTTCAGATATAGTATATCTAACACGCAAAGGAAGTGAGTGATACCATAGCGACTGTATTGACGAAACCGTTGAGTCTTGGAGGTATTTCAAAATTGTATGGGTGGCTTTTGTGGAACTATGAGGTCAAAGTTGGTCCTTATCGCTGCAAACCTAACATAGACACTACCTTATGTCTTACAGAAATCATGTATCCACATTTGGAACCCTTTTTGTAACCTGTATTGGTTACTATTGCTAAGGCTGACAAGGCTAACGGAAACTAGCAGTGCTAGTAAGGAGTTAGTTTGTTTTATTATTGGTTTCAAGTATCGTTTGATACTTAGTTTGTTTTGTTATTGGCTTCAAGTATCGTTTGATACTTAGTTTGTTTTATGTTGGGTTTTATGTATCAGGCTGATACCCGATATGTTTTATGTTTTGTTTCATGTATCGGGATAATACATATTTTGTTTGCAGTACCGTTTAGGTGCATGAGGCATTTGGTACATTGGAGGACTTTACAAGCGGAGCTTAGTTATGTCCGTTAATTGAAAATCAAATGGAAGAAGATGGAAAGCTTTGGAAAAGCGAGATCATGTATTTAAAGACTGCCCCTCAGGAGCTTAGACAGGGCAGACTTCGACAGACAGAGTTTTCAATATACTTGGTTGAGCAGTTACTTCTTCTCAGTTCGCACGAAACCACAGCAAGCAAGTCTAGGACTTAGCAAAGCTGGCGATATAGTAATCAACGGCTGTTAAACAACTTATCGAGGTCCCCGGTAGTACTACTCACTTAAAGTCCTGACAGTTTGAGATCTGAGTCACAATCGTTATACCTTACTGAGACGCATCCCTCTTGGTGCCTGATACACCCAGAGAGGCGTTACATTTTTTTAACTTCAACAAGTAGTTGTGTTAGAAGCAGGCAGAGGTTAGGAAACCTCAGGCTTACAAACAGTTGGCCAGAATAGGTGACGAGCGACTTCAGACGAGGTCAGGTAAGCAGATCCTGCGACAAGAACTTAACAAAAAGAAAGGCAGTCAGAGCTCTAAAGGCGAACAATCTATGGCATCCAGCTTCATAGTAGACGAAGCAGGAAGACAGTTATCCCAAGACCAAGCAAAGCAATTGCTAGTGGAATCAGGGAAGGAACTAGCCAAAAAGAAAGCGAGAACTCCAGGAGAGTTCCCCGGTACGCCAAAGGGATTGAAGGGAAAGCAAGTAGCAACACCCAAAGACGATCCAAGCAGCTCAGACAGCGAAGAGAGCTCAGATAGCTCTAGTGATTCAGACAATATGTTGAATCCAGGACCTAGTAATGCGCCAGTGGCTACTGAGCCAACACCATCAACTACAGCGAAGTTTAGCATCAAGGTTCCTATACCAAAGAAGTTCAGTGGTGAATGAGAGGACCTTAAACCAGAAGCGTTAGATCGTTGGTACCAGTCAGTCCAGTTATACCTAAGACTACACGGAGTCAACTCCAAAACAGAAGGAGCGGGAAGTTATTGGATACTGTACACAGAAGGGAGAGCTCAAGAAGCAGCTTTCCAGGCGGCAGAAAACTATGAAGAAAACTTAATCAGACATCAGCTTATTGATTGGTTTCAAGAACGATTCCAGTCATCCAGACAGAAGGATGACCTTTACTAACGATTCCACGAGATTGAGCAAGTCAAGAATGGGAAGACGCAGTGCATCACAACGGTGGCTACAGACCTGTTGATGTACCAATCACAACTACCAGAAGGCACTATTTCCGAATATGCCTTCATCGAAAGGTTCTTCCAAGGTATGCACCCTAGGCTAAGGCGAGATGTCGAAACATGGTATAATTCAAGCGAAACAATCCAGACTACGATAGCCTATGCAGAGAGAGTGGATGCAATCCTCCACGATACAGGAGCCTATAGAAAGGAAAAGCAGAAAGATCGATACAAGGGAGACAACCTTAAGAAGGACAACAAACCTCAAGGAAAGAATAAGGAATCAAGCAAAACGAAGACTCCAAGAGAAAAGGGAGCATGCTTTACCTGCGGAGGTAAAGGACATATGGCAAAGCATTGTCCCAACAAAAACGATAAAGGCAAAGGAAAGACACCCAAGAAGGAGAATCATCGAATCGAGGTTAAGAAGCCAGCAGCGAAGATGAGGTATATGTCAATGCCTTAGAGGTCGAGACCAATGCATCAGCACAGAACACGCTACCCAAGGGTGATAAAAGTCACACAGCATTGGAAGGAACCATCCTGATTAATGGCAAACAAGCAAGACTCCTATTTGATACAGGAACAAAAAGAACAGACCTATTGAGCGCAACCTTTGTCACTACACATGGAATCCCAGGTACCGAAATGGCAACTCCTGCAACCATTCATATGGCTATGAAAGGGTCACAATCTGAATCCCAGAATGAATGTAATGTCTGCATAGTAATTGGGAAGATGAAGACAACAGGCAATAAAATAATGGTGGGAAACTTAGCCAAGTACGATGCTTTGATTGTAATGCCATTCCTATCGCGAAACAAAGTATTAGTCGAATGTGGAAAGCTGAGGATTCACTTTCCGCACCACAAGATATGTGTCAATTGCACGCCAACAAGTGCCTGAATTCGCGCAGCGGTGACGAGCACAGAAGAGATAATGGAACAATGCCCGAAGGTATTCCCAGATCCGATTCTTGAAAGCTTACTACCTTTAAGGAAGATCAACCACTGAATCAGATTAAAGGATCCACAGAATCTGAAGACTATGCCAACATACTCATTACCAGAAAAGTACGAGATTCGACTCAAGGCATGGCTGGACCTGAAACAGCGAGAAGGAGTCATTGAAAGAGCAGAAGTGCCAGCAGCAGCAGCAATGCTTGTATCAGTCAAAGGGAGGACTGATGACAGGATCAGATGTCTAGCGGACCTTACTGCGAGAAATGGCAATATGCAAAAGGAAGACAAACCTATTCCGAACCAAAGGAGATTACTAAATGACTAGCCTGGGCCCGATACAGGAGCAAGATTGACCTAAGCGACGCCTATTTTCAAACAAGAGTGCACCCTGACGATGTTAAATATAACAGTTTCAAAACACCCTTAGGGGGTTTCGTCAGCAAGGTTATGTTCCAAGGAGACATAAGTGCACAAGGAAAATTCATGAGGATCATGTCAGATCTACTCGCCGACTATCTAGGAGAATTCGTGTGGGAGTAATCAACGATATACTCATATTCTCCGATACAGAGTCCGACCACTTGAAACACATTAAAGCGGTCTGTGACAAGTTCGAAAAAGCGGAGTTTTTTGCGTGCACAAAGAAGTCTGACTTCTTCACTAAAGAATTACAAGTACTAGGCCACGTCATCGACGACAAGGGGCTTAGAGCATCACTTGAAAAGATCAAGAGGATTGAGGAGTGGGAATCACCGAAGAATAAGAAGCAACTTCAGGATTTCCTAGAATTGGTAAATTACATTAGCCAATTCCTACCACACAACGCCACTATCACGGCACCCTTGACAGACCTTACCGGAAATGAGGAATTTGTTTGGACACCAACACATGATCAATGCATCGAGAATGTGAAGGAAATCACTAAACAAAATCAGGTCATGAGACCAATCAACCATACCTCAGGACAAAAGATATGGCTCATTACGGATGCCTCTGTCTCAGGGGTAGGAACTTGGGTAGTACAAGGAGGCACACCTGAAACGGCGAGGCCTGCAGCATTGCACAGCAGGATATTCACCCACTCACAAATGAAATACGGAACTACCGTATAGGAGCCACTCATAATTATAGATGCCTTAACCTCCTTTGATCACATTCTTGGAGGGTATGAATTTATGATCATAACTGACCACCAACCATTGGTGTACCTGAAGACAGCCAAGATCCCCTCACTCAAGCAGCTGAGGTGGCGAACCCATTTGGGAAAATACGAGGCTAAGATCTGTTATAGGTCCGGGAAGGGAACCTATTTAGCAGACGCCCTTTCCCGTCTTTATGAGCAATTTGTACCAGAACCAAACTACCCTCAAGACCCTACCAACGAAGAAGATTCAAACCCTCACAACATACCTTTTACATCCTCAAATATGTCGCGCTTTGAACCACTTCCTGTTGAGGAACCACTTGTATCGGGTAACTCAGATTGCTCTATCAGGGCACGAAACGATTGTGGAGACAGAGTCACCCTAGAGATTAGTGATGATGAGAGAAATCATGAGGCCATGCACTGCAGTGCATGCTACGATCGTCAGTGTACGATCCATGAGGATGAGAAATTTAGACACAAGATAGTTCTACCTGAGCTAGTCTCTACCTACGAAGAAAGGAATAGTATCTTGCTACCTCCACGACCAGTATTGGACCTGGATGCTATCAGACGACGTTTGAATAAACAACTAGGAGACATGAATTTGAATTATCAGGACCAGGAGAGTCCTTACCAATAACTACCAAAGGACCCTAAGCGGCCACTCTACTCTAATGCGGCACTAGGCCAACCAAGGATTATACCACTCATCGAACCACCTACCCTCCCTCACCACCAGCGTACACTCTACGAGCTTTACGCGGACGAGGAGGAGAAAGTACCACGCCTGGAGCGAGTACAGGATGAACGGAATACGGCAGCAGTAGTGGCAGATATGAGCAGCCAATAGAGAAGACAGATGGTAGAGGCCTACACGAACGATGACCTGTACAAGCAGGCTTCTGACGTTAGCAACACAGGGAGAGGTGGCAAGCCATCCCACTATACAATCGGTGATGGACTAATGTATGCAATGACCAGAGGTGGTCAAGATTGCTTATACATACCTAAGGGACATGCAGTGAATGGAATGACACACAGGGAGATCGTTATTGATGAGATTCATAACTGAGGACACCATAGCGCAGATCAGAACCTATGCTATGCTACAGAATACATATTCTGGCCCGAGATGAGGAAGGATTTTAGAGACTATTTTCGCCAATGCAATTTATGCCAAAGGAATAAGGAACGCCACAAGCCACCTGAAGGAGAGGCACCTTCTATGGCAGTACCCTCCGAGATATTCACCTCCTACACTATCAACTTTGCAGGACTATTCAACAAATCTGTAAAAAAGTAAGTACGATACAGTACTAGTGGTTGTCGATAGGGGGGTTGGATTCACTTGGTTTATCCCTACGCATTCAAACAGTCAAGCTATAGAGACCCTCACCCTCCTGAGGCACCATATTTTCACTCCACATGGAGTACCTACGTCGATTATTAGTGATGCTGACCCACGTTTTACCTCATGATATTGTGCCCAAAGCATGAAGTCTTTGGGGATCGAGCACATCAAGGCAGTACCTGGACACCATGAAACCAACGGCCAGGTTGAAAGAAAAATTAGGGAACTTAAAACTGCCTTGAGGAATGTTGTTAACAAGCGCCAGAACAACTAGTTACTTGCGCATCCAGAGTTAGCAGCCTACGAGAATGCAGGACATTCTGATGTACTGAACATGTCGCCATACAAAGCCGTGTACGGACGAGATTACCCTATGCTGTCGACTATCAGAGTCAGAAACACGCTGGTTCCTGCCTCCTATGACTTCCTGAACAGACACCAGGAATTGCGTAATGCGTTCTATCAATCTGTCAGGATGGCAAGATTTGGGAGCACCAGGATGCCAGCAAGAAGAAGGACCACACACAAACCCATTGATGTGGGCGAACGATTGTTAGTTTGGGGGTACCTGTTCGCTATAGAATTTGGAAGAAGCAAGAAACTGGAAACCAGATGGCCAGGACCCTTCGAGGTGTTGGAATACGCTCCCACACACAAAACTACATAGTTAAGATAGACGCTAGGATTTACCGCAGCAAGGAAGGGGTATTTCATTGCTCTACAGTTAAGAGGTTCATGGAGAACGATGATGAAAGGTTCCCAGGCAGGGCCCATAGGAAACCAGTGCCAATCCTCATTGAAGAAGTACCGGAATGGGAAGTTGAACAAGTGTTGGAACACCACCAGCACTATGGACAAGACCAGTTCCTTATTAAGGGAAAAGGTTATGCGGATTCTAAGAACAGCTGGAAGCCTGTCGAAGGATTAGAAAACGCTATGAACCTTGTCTAGGATTGCTGGACAGACAATTGTCCAGGCGACAAGTTTCCCATCATTACGGGATATATCGAGATCGGATTCACGCCAAAGACGCCAGTATACAGGGAGTTTGCTGATGAGGGAAAGGTGGACGATGGGTTTAAGAAACCCTATTTTGAAAGCGACTATGATGACTCTGGAGTCACGAATAATGGCAAGATTATCAGGACCTGGTTTTGATTTTTCGCGATTAGGGATATTGTTTTTTGGGGTTTTTTGATTTAGGGAACAGTTGTTTTGTTTCTGGGGTGTAAACAGTATTGGTTACTATTGCTAAGGCAGACAAGGCTAACGGAAACTAGCAGGGCTAGTAAGGGGTTAGTTTGTTTTGTTATTAGTTTCAAGTATCGTTTGATACTTAGTTTGTTTCAAGTTGGGTTTCATATATCATGCTGATACCCATTATGTTCTATCTTTTGTTTCATGTATCGGGATGATACATATTTTGTTTGCAGTACCGTTTAGGTGTATGAGGCATTTGTTTGATTGGAGGACTTTACAAGCGGAGCTTGGTTATGTCCGTTGATTAGAAATCAAATGGAAGAAGATGGAAAGCTTTGGAAAAGCGAGATTCAGTATTTAAAGACTGCCCCTCAGGAGCTTAGACAGGGCAGACTTCGTCAGACAGAGTTTTCAATATACTTGGTTGAGCAGTTACTTCTTTTCAGTTCGCACGAAACCACATCAAGCAAGTCTAGGACTTAGCAAGGCTGGCGATATAGTAATCGACGGCTGTGAAACAACTTATCGAGGTCTCCGGTAGTACTACTCACTTAAAGTCCCAACAGTTTGGGATCTGAGTCACTATCGTTATACCTTACCGTGACGCATTCCTCTTGGTGCCTGATACACCCAGAGAGGCGTTACACTTTTGGCACGAGTTCAGTGTGAATTATGGATGGGTTACTGTTGTAGAGGATGTTGCACAAGTGGATAAGGGTTTTGCCAATTATTATCTAAGCTTAATTGACTTGGTTACCACCCGGTTGCCAGCATAATCACCAGACCTCAACTTGATAGACGTCCTATGGTTGGACATGGAGAATGAGTTGGCGCAAGCCAGTGGTAGAAATGTGGATTTACAATCTTGGGAAACTTCTCTGATTACTGTTTGGCAGTCAATTCCAATTCAAAGGCTGGAAAGCCTAGTATAACTATGCTAGACTGCCGGCAAGCTGTTCTTGATGTATATGGGTGGGCTACTCACTATTGAAGTTACAATTTAATTTCTATATATAATACACATTGTTTTATTAGTGGATTAAACTCAAAGGATATTACTCCTGCCAGACCTTTTTTGGTAAGGGACCCGACTTTTTGCCACTGCTCAAAACAACTCAACCACTATTACTTGATTTTCCCAACCTGGATTAGTCTACACCCAAATGCCATATCTTGTTTTGGAGAGAGACCAGACGGTAGTCAACTCTCTAGTACTCTTCCACTCGCAAAAGGCACGCTAAACCTCCAAGTCTGGTGTTAGTGTGGTAAGCTCAGTTGTTATGATATAGGTTGTGTATGCAGGGAGTAGTAGTGCAGCCATCTTATGAATAGCAGTGCACTCTGGGTGCAAGTTCCTGCATCATGTTAAAAACGTAACCCAAAAAAATGCTTAGATATCTATAAATTCTAGTAAAAAAAAGTATATCCAGGATCCTTTTTGACTATAGAATTTTGCTTTTCATCACTATTCCTGCATTTCCTTATTTCTTACAATCTTTACGTAAAACAACTACTCTTTATTTTTCCATGTTGGAATTTGGCTTTTTTTTATCTACTATTCCAGAAAGTCTTCCTTAATCTTATTTGGTCTTATTTTCAGACATTTTATCTATTGCGCTGTTCTGATATTTGGCTTAATTTTATTACAACTTTAGGTTAAGGCTAGTTCTAACACATCTTCTATGGTCTTTGATCCAGTTAACCTTTCACCGACTGGTACTCCTACATCTACCCTTGTTCAGATTATAGTTACTATTTTCCCAACTCAAATTACTGCCCCTGTCCTACCCCAGGCCACCCCCCTGTAGAGGTAGTTGCGAAGAACCCAATACAGAGTTACTACTTTATGTTTAATAGTTAGGAATAGGAAAAACGTTAGAAATATGGTGTAAAAAGAGGGGAATACTACTAAGAACTTAACATAGCAAAGAATAGCAAATTATAAGGCAATATTGAGGCATATAATGGATATGTAGGGGGGAGTCTGTACAAACTGAGTGAGCAGAGTGGAGGACCTTTTGCGCAATGTATAACTATACTTCAGGAATATACTAAGTCATTCACAAAGTTCTATTACAATAGTAGCAACCTGATATACCTTTAGGAAAGAACAATACATATCATGTATCAATATTCCTGTTAATTGTAAAAAAAAGTTGATATAGTGTTATTGCCTCTATGATGATAATATATTAATAAGAAATATACTCTCTGCATAATCATTAACTATAATTATAGCAACCTTATTACTGGTTGGTAAATTGCATTTTAGAATATCAGCTACTGATTCAAAAATCAGTTGCACAGGTAGGTTCAATAAAATTCGCATTATCCCATAACCTGTTTTGGTATTTGCATCCACTAAATATTCGTTTGCAGTTTGATATATTAGAAGCAAGATATCGTACTCATGCTACATTATTATCATTGGTTTAACCAGGTATAGTTCAAGATTTAAATGTGAAGCAAAGTTTATATTTGCAGCATATTAGGAGGTGATAAAAGAACAATTGTGTAATTTGAGTTGCACAAGATGTGAAGAATGCAAGCTCTAGTAGTGTTAGGCACAAACGACTCCCAAGAGGATTACAAGACTTTTCAGAAGGGACTGCATGAATCTGAACCTCCACAGGCAATTACCCCCCTGCGGCCCTGGCGTTCACCCCCGGAGTCGACACTGGCACCTTGTGCAGTTGCTTGTTTACTAAGAAAAGCGAGAAATTGGAACATATCTTGTAACCCCGTATTCGTCGTCGCCGTCCGTCCGAGCGGTTACTGTCGCCAGGGTATATGGAGGGCCTCTCTGGCTACATCTGGGAAGTGGAACGAAACGATTCCATTAAGAACCCGCAGAGTTATACCCAGTTGAAGTTAAGAAAGCCCGGGTAGTCCTAGATGGGTACGAATGCGCGAGTGAAGTAGGCTACTCCGATATATACCGAGAGTATGCTGACGCCCCAGTGATAGCTAGAGGGTCAACGAACCCATCGGAACAAGTTGATAACGAGAGGCAGTAAAGACGAGAAGGTATTGGCCCGATCGTGAACACTAGTCATCCTGAAAGCCAGCTGCAGAGCCAGAGAAGATGGCATGAAGCAGAATTGGCCAACAACCAAGCTGGCCCCTGGGAGTTCTAAGAAGTTATTGGTACGTTCCAAACTGGACGACCATATCTTAAACAGCTAAAAGAAGGTTGACAACTTAAACTAAGTGGGTCCACACCCACAGAGAAGTCGGGAGCTCTGATCATACCAATAGCTGTATGGGAGAAGAGAAAGTTTCAGGGGCAGAGCTGGTTTGCTCTCCGATTAAGGGATGAAGGTTGGGAAGAAAATACCGGTTTATTTGTAAACCAGTTGTAGTCCGCGAACACTCAGACGCAGGATATAAATATTGAAGTGCCTGCCGAGCTTTAGCCTTCATCAAGCAACGGAGGAGAGATCTTATCAATATCAGAAGTTTTTACACAAAATTTTTTAACTACGAGCCATCCAAGACAATCCCTGTTTACGAATAAAGTTTTAAGCCTAGCTCGATTCGCTTGCCCTTAGAATCGACTACCCTTCACTGTATATTGATATTTCTTGTAGTTACCAAGGCTCTTTACATGACTACAGGATACCTCCAAGTCATACCTCAGGAATCACCTAAGCTCATAGCTGATTCCACACTGCTCGACAAGCTTCTGCTAGAACCACGTCCCTCAAAATACATCTCCTCATTCGAAGAAATACTTGAAAACTCCTTCTCGTAGATTCAATTCTATATACCTCAGGAACCCTCCTGGTTTACCAATCCCCTACTCATCCCTACCGAATCAGATTGCCAAGAAATCTACGAACACTTCTACGGTCCAACCCTCCTGTGGAAACCGTTCAAAGACTACGATACTGAAGAAGAAGGAACCTCCAGTTCTTTCAGCTTTACCTCCGCCTCCTTCACTCCATCTCTTTGGAGACTAGGAAAACATCCAGAGTACCAATAAAACGAGATTGCCCGAAAATTGACTGTTGAAATGCACCAATCCATGTCTGACATAGAAGAAGTTACTCAAGTTGGAAGCGACCATACACCTGGACGCTCCAGGTCACCTTTGGCACTCCACCACCTGTCACTGCCAAGTGGGGTTAGAAAGTCAGCCCCAGGAACTCGATCAAGCACTCCCCATCACCCAGACGCCAGAAATCCAGCTTTGGATAGATTAGCAGAACGCATAGGTCAGGTAATGAGCTGCTTCGACCGTACCCTCCAGGAATCAGTTGAAATGCAATATCTGGCCTACCGTGAACTATCTGGTCAAGCACAGGATCAGGCAAACCAACTCCACCACCATGCTCAACGGATAAGCCGTGGGGAGCAAATCATTGGCGAAGAGTTGACACAAGTCAATTCGGGACTTGACATATTAGCAACCGAAACCGCAGAACATCAAGATGCAACCAAGAAATGGCTGGAGGCAAAGTTGCGGGAGCAGGAAGAACGGGCTGCAAACCATGATGCGGTAAGTACCCAAATTTATGCTAACATTGGGACACAAGGACAAGAGTAGCTGGTTCGGGACCGCCAGCTAGAACAGGCGTTGGCGAGGTAAAAAGCCGAATTCCTTTTAAGACAAGTGGCTGCATAAAAAGAACATTAACGGACCAGACAGGTGTTACGAGGACTTCACCAGTGCCTCGAACAGGAGCGGGTGGAAAGGGAAGACTATGTGGTCAGGCAGAATGCGTATCCAAGCAACTAAATTGAATGTTGACTCGGATGAATGAAACTTTTGTGCAACTACAAGTTGCCAGTAAACCACCAAGCGTTTGGGAAACAGTGGCACCACAGCCAGTTGCAAATCCAGGCTTGGAAATACGAACCACGGCCGATGGCGGAGAAGAGTTCCGGTTTATTCCCAGTAAAGACAAGCGAAGAGCTGTGGATCGAGGTGACAGAAACAGAAATGGCGGAAAAGAACCACCCCCGCCTCCTCCAGCGAATGCACCCAACCCGGGAGACGATGACACTGGTTTTGAGGACAGAGGTGCCCCCTAACAACCAGGGGGTGAGCTATCACGAAGACCCTTAACTGGCTGAAAGTTCGAATCTGAAGTAGAAGCATGGGTGGACCCACTGGGGCAAGCATTATCCAAGACTAACCGCCGACAAGCGGATTCACCATTCAAGTTTGAGAATAAGCCTACTCAGAACATGCGAGTATGGGCATTAAATTGCAAGGACTACTTTTGGAGAAACCCATGGCAATGGGAAAACAAGGAAGAACGTATCAAGTATGCATTAGGAAGAATGGAAGGAACCAAGGTAGCCCCGTTCTCGATAACCTATTGGAAGAAAATGACTGGGGACCTCGGATTCCCCTAACAGGAAGGTTATGATTTCTGGATCACTTTCCGAGCCAAAGTTACAGAACGATTCTCAGTACTGCACAAGGCACAAAAGGCCTTAGCCGAGATGGAGAAGGTCCGGTATACAGGGGATATAGATAATTATCTCCTCACCATGGAAAACCACAACATCGAGGCAGAAGTATCTGGTATCGCTTGGAGAACTATAATTCAGCGGCAACTTCCCTTTAATGCCATGCGTACGCTATCACATCAGGATCACGACTTGGATAGCTAATAGATAAAGGCAGTCCGCAGGGTTACCAAAGCGGAAGAATCATTCAAGGAATAACAAGGGCTATTTAGAAAAAACGACCCGGGGAAAAGTGACTTTCAGAAAAGGAAACGAGAGGAGGAATCAAAACCTAGCAAGACTACTGCAGGAAATAAGAAACAAAAAACTTATATGGCAGCTGAAAAGGCCGGCTACAAATTGAAAACACAAGCAGAAAAAGGAAAAAAATCCCCTGGGAAGGAAAGGGTGAGTACACAAATTGGGTTGAAGCTCATTAACGAATCCCTAAGGAAAAAATTGAAGAGCGAAAGAAAGTCAACTAATGCACCCGTTGCACGTTTGCCAACCATCCTTGGGAGTTCTGCAGGAAACAGGCTCAAGAGTCGGTTATAGGGCAGAAAAGGGGAAATATTAAACCCCAATCTTGACGACCCCTGATATCAAATGGGCAACCAGCACCAACGACTAGGATTAACCAAGTCAACCAGACCAGGATTTGGGAACTGGACGACATGGATGAAACATAAAAAAGGTTTTCCGGCACTGGTAGCGTCGGCGACCGGGTACTCAGTTATGGACCCCTTACCGAAACAGAAATCAACAAGGGGGCTCGACCTCGGCAAGGTCCTACTAGCAGGTATTCCGCACTTCTCTGTGCGAACCTCAAAACCAAAGCGAGAGTCACGAAAAGCAATCCAGACCTACCGGAGTATCGCAGACCAGAGAATTACAGGCAAGCAAGAAGCCATTAACTTGGATGGCAGCTTGTGGTAGTCCGGGTAACTCTGGGAACCTGAAACTAAAAAAGAAGAAAGCGGAGCGCCACATTTGATGTATATAGGACCTCAGTACGGAAGACGGTCAACTAAACCAGCATCCTTATGAAGCCCTAAATCCTTACAAGAGATCCAAGGAAGAGTGGACAGACCAGCGGTGACTAGGGACTTCTTAAGAATGACAAGGGGAAATCAGTCTAGCCTGGATCGTGAGAAGCCTTCCTGGAACGAAATATATTACAGGTCGGCTGGAAACCGGAATAGTTGGAGAAATGGAACAGGATTCTGGACAGCAAGAAAAATGAAGTGGAAGAGATTGAGTAACTACGGCTACCTAGTCCATACGCTAAAAGGAGCAAGGAAAATCCGTCCCGACCCTGGACTCTGTCTTTGTGGACAGGATAGGCATGATAGACTCATGGGGTAACTAAGGCGATGCGTGTAGAATCCCCTGAATACCACCTAATGATACGAGTTCGGCTCCAGTTAGGCAGGGCAAATGGTAGGTGTATGTGAACCCTTCGGTAAGGGGTAAAGACCACTAGTAGTGGGCAGCCCAGTACATCAAAGATAGAGATTTTAGTTTGTCTGAGGAGGCTTAAATAGCCAAAACCGTGTGGGTATGGTAACAAACACCTTAAGTTACCACAACAACGAAAATGTCATACAAAAGACCTGCAAAGGCCCCTATCAGCCCTAAGAAAAGAAATAAAACCGAAGCACCTGCCCTGCCGTATTATGCATGCCCAAAAGACAGGGCAACCATCGAAGCCAATAGTGACCGGTATCCCAATCCGTGTTATATTAGACTCTGGGTTTATCATATTCCTAATTAATCAAGAACTGGTTAATAAACATCGCTTACCATTCAACACCCGCACAAACAGCGTGGACATTTACACCTTTGAAGGATCCACAGCAGCAAATGGGGGAAAACACTACACACATCCTATTCTCTTAGAGATCGGAAGCAATGTACACCGATCTTAAATTTCATGCGTAATTGCCAATGCTGGCAAATATGACCTAATCATCCCATTTGGATGGTGGCATACAGAACATCCCATAAGGTACATTGAGGATGTGCAAAAATGAACATTTAAAGACGAGAAAGGCCAAAGTCATGTTAATGATGAGGGCATAGACTTGACATTTCAATGGGACGAGACAGTGGCATACGACCCTGAAGCACGATACATTGGAAAAAGCGAAATAGTACCCACTCCAGAGTCAAAAGAGATCCTGCAAATACCTCAGGAATACCATGAATTCAAGAGGGTATTTGCATCAGAAACGGCAGAGAAACTAGCGATAAGAAGAACCATTGACTACGCCATTGACTTAATACCCGGCGCTGTACCGCCATGAGGTTTGATATATCCTATGTCAGCCCAGCAGCTGGATTTGCTTCGCAAATACCTGTAGAAAATGCAGGATCAAGGGAAAATCGTGGAAAGCAAATCTCCTACTGGGGCTCTAATTTTATTTGTCCCTAAACCTGATGATTCAAGGAGGCTATGTGTGGACTACGGACAGTTGAATAAGCTAACGGTAGCCAACAACTATCCGCTACCACTAATGAGCGAGCTCCGCGACCGCCTGGGATGGGCGCAAATATTCACTAAGCTCGACTTAAAAGATGGCCATCACCTCCTAAGAATATAGGAAGGAGATGTGTGGAAATCAGCCTTCCAGACCAGAAACTGCCTCTTTGAATACAAAGTAATGCCATTCGGACTGGCAAACACGCCTGTCACATTTCAGGCCATGATGAACAAAGTTGTTCGTGGATTTTTGAATCATCGAGTGGTGGTCTACCTAGACGACATCCTAACATATTCCAAGAAAGAGAACCAATATGTTGACTTGGTCAAGAAGGTATTCTATCGCTTGGAAGAATATGATCTAGTGGTATCAACCACCAAGTCTGTTTTTCACCTTGATACAAGGGAGTTTTGGGGGTATATTGTGGCAATTGATGGAGTCACCATGAGTGAAAGAAAGGTCGAAAGCATAAAAAATTGGAAGGCACCAAGGTCGGTCAAGGAGGTACAAATATTCATTGGCTTTGCAAATTTTTACCAACGTTTCATTAAGGATTTCTCCAAAATCTGCAAACCAATAACCGAAACGTTGAAGGGCAACCCCAGATAATTCAGCTAGGGGCTGGAACAAGACGGGGCCTTTGAAGAACTTAAGAAAATATTCATCTCCGCCCCTATACTCTGTCATTTCTACCTTGGCAGAGACACAATTGTGGAATCAGATACTAACGATTTTGCGGTAGGCTGTGTCCTCTCTCAGTTTAAGGACAAAAAGCTACATCCGGTGGCTCTCCACTCACGGAAGCTGAGCCCAGCTGAGCCAAATTATGATATACATGATAAGGAACTATTGGCGATTCTGGAAGTATTTAAAGAGTGGAAACAATACCTGGTCAGAACACAAAAACCAGTTACTGTCTATACTTATCACCAGAACCTACAAAACTTCCTTACAACTAAAGTATGGAATCAACGGCAAATACGATAGGCTCAGCAACTAGCGAACTACAATTTCTAAATTGTCTACCGGCCGGAAAAACGAGGCGGAAAGCCATATGCACTAAGCCGACAGCCGGAGTACCGGCCAGAGGAGGGAGTTGCGCATAGCGAACAGTTAATACTCAAGCCTTCTTACTTCCAAATCACCTTGGTGCACCAAAATAAGCCAGAAAGGGAGGAAAGAATAATTGGCACAGAGTCTACTGATTTCTTGCAAATAAATTTGCAGTCTCCAAAAGCACGAATGCCTACAAAAGGGTCCCGACTGGCAGCCAGACACGACCTGTATGCACTAGAGGACTTTATAATTCCGGCCAAAGGACAAAGGTTGGTGGACACAGGAATTTTCGTGGGAATACTAAAAGGAACATACGCACGGTTGGCACCACGCAGTGGCATGGCCGGCAAATTTGGGATCAGCATTGGCGGAGTAGTAATCGATGCTGATTACACTGGAGAAGTCAAGGCTATCATAATGAACTATGGAAACCAAGATTGCCAGAGTCGCAAAGGGGACCGAATGGTACAAATGATCATTAAGAACAAATACATGGTCGAAGCGATAGAAGTTGACAGATCAGCAGAAACTGCAAGGGGCAAGAGCGGATTTTGAAGCACGGACATATCACCCAAACGATTAGCTGCAACAAAGACCCAGGTATTGGTTGCATACTTGCAAGCGCCCCAGCCGAAAATGAGTTTCTTGATAAAACAGACCTTCAAGCAAGACAAGACAAAGGGATACTTCTAATGTCTAATGCTATAATGTCCAAGGTCGATATTAGGAAATATGACCAAACATTATTAAAAACAATCAAAGAGGCAGGCCAGGATGATCAAGACTGGCAGGAACGCAAGCAAGAATTGGACACGTTAACAAATGAGGGCAAACCATTACCAAATCACTGGGCAATGACTGAAGGACTGATATACTATAGGAATCGCTTATACATTCCAGACAATGAACAGCTGCAGACAAGTATAGCCAAAGGCTACCATGACTCAAAGGTAGCTGGACACTTTGGACAGGTGAAGACTCTGGAAATTGTCACCAGAGACTTTTATTGGAGAGGGCGGACAGTGTGAATAAATGACTACATACGGTCATGTGATCAATGTCAACATAATAAATCTCCACCACATGTTGGGTTCGGTCTGCTGCAGCCTCTAGAAATCCCGTTCGCAGCCTGGTCATCCATATCAACCCACTTCATCACACAACTACTAGAATTACAAGGGAGAACACAAGTGGTTGTAGTCGTGGATCGGTTTGCAAAGATGGCTAACTTCATAGGTCTGGAAAGTAATGCAACTGCGAAGGATGTTGCAAACATATTCTTGAGGGAATTCTGGAAGCTACATGGACTTCCAGCGGATATTATATCCGACATGGATGCAAAGTTTTCAGGAGAATTCTGGGAATTTCAATGCAAAACTCAGGGGATAAAACGAAAGATGTCAACTGTGTACCATCCGCAAACTGATGGATAAACGGAGAGGACCAACCAAGTGCTGGAAGGATACCTCAGAAACTTTCTTAATTATGACCAAACGGACTGGTACCAGCTGTTAGCACGAGCGGAGTATGCCTACAATAATTCGGTAACGAACGCGTATAGCATGTCGTGCTTCTACGCCAACTATGGATTCCACCCATAAACGCAATGGATGAAGGAACGTGAAGCCCAAAACCCAGGCGCCCAACTATATGCACACTGGATGCAAACAATACACCAACAGGCCAGAGAAGCGTTGGAACAAACACAGGAATATAAGAGCAAATAATACAACCGCAAGGCTAAGTAGCAACCAGACATCAAGGTCAGGGACCTGGCCGTGTTAAATGCAAAAAACATACGCACCAAACGACGCTCGATCAAACTTAGCCCAAAGCTGTATGGCCCGTTTAAGGTATTGGAAAAAAGAGGTAAACGTGCCTACAAACTAGAAATATCACCAAGATGGAAGATCCATCCGATATTTCATGTATCATTGTTGGAACCCTACCGAACATCCAATCGACCAGCAAGTGAACAACCTCCCCCTCAGCCAGAAGAAATCGATTCAGATTTTGAATGGGAAATCTAAAGAATCCTGAAGAGTGAAATAATGTCTTATACCCGCCGCGTGAGAGGTCAGAACCGAACGGTGCATCAGTTACGGTACATTGTAAAGTAGACTGGCTGTTCCAAAGATGAAAATACTTGGGAACCACCAGACAACTTAGAGCATGCACAGGAATTGGTGGAGGCGTTTCACCGGGAGAATTCGGATATGCCAAAGTGGGCGGATGTTAAATGACAAGGAAAAGGCTTTCCTAGCGTGACCAATCAAACGCGTTAGGTTTTTCTCCCTATCAAGTCGAGTTCAACAAGGACTGATAAATTTCAGAATGGTTTAAGTTCTAGTTTTATTGTTAAAATTTTATTTTTTGTTTCTTATTGTTATTTTGATGGGGTACCTAAAGAGAGGGTAACCTTTCAAAAGCGATTCGGGAGAAATCGAACAGAGGAGGGAGCTCGTGTTAGGCACATATGACTCCTAAGAGGATTACAAGACTTTTCAGAAGGGGTTGCATGAATCTGAACCTCCACAGGCAATTTCCCCCCTGGAGCCCCAGGGTTCGTCCTGGCAGTCGACACTGACACCTTGTGCAGTTGCTCGTTTACTAAGATCAACTAGATATTGGAACACATCTTGTAACCCCGTCTATGTCGTCGCCTTCCGTCGGACCGGATGCTGTCCGCCGGGTATATATGAGGACCGCTCTGGCTACGTCAGGTAAGGGGAACGAAGCGATTCCGTTAAGAACTCGTAGAGTTACACCCAGTTGAAGTTAAGAGATCCCGGGTGGTCCTAGATTGGTACGAATGCGCGATTTAAGTAGTCTACTCCGATATAGACCGAGAGCACGCTGACGCCCTCATGATGGCTATAAGGTCAATGAAACTATCGGAACAAGTTGATAAGGAGAGCCAGTGAAGACGAGAAGGTATTGGCCCAATCGTGAACACTAGTCATCCTGAAAGCCAGCTGCAAAGCCGGATAAGACGGCATGAAGCAATTCGGCCAATAACCAAGCTGGCCCCTGGGAGTTCTAAGATGTTATTAGTACGTTCCAAACTGGATGACCATATCTTAAACAGCCAAAAGAACGTTGATAACTCAGACTAAGAGGGTCCACACCCGCAGTGAATTCGGGAGCTCTGATCATACCATTAGCTGTGTGGGGGAAGAGAAAGTTTCAGGGGCAAAGCTGGTTCGCTCTCCGATTAAGCGACGAAGTTTGGGAAGAAAATACCTCTTTATATGTAAACCAGTTGTATTCTGCAAACACTCAGACGCGGGATATAAATATCGTAGTGCCCCCCGAGCTTTACCCATCATCAACCAACAGAGAAGAGATCTTATCAATATCATAAGTTTTTACTCAAAAATCTTTACCTACAAGCCTTCTTAGACAATCTCCGTTTAACAAGAAATATTTAAGCCTAGCTCGATTCGCTTGCCCTTCAAATCGACTACCCTTAACAAGTAGAATCTGTAAATAATTTTGTTTTCTATCAATCTGAAAGCATTTAACTTGTTGTACTCAGTTTGCTGTATGCATATCTACATGGTATTTCACTGAGATATAAATGAGAATTTAGAGTAATATTTGCAAATTTTGCTGTGAAAGGTCCAACTGGTACAGGCTGATTTTGCATCAAATATTGTATTGGCTGTGGTAGAGGGAATAGATATTATGGTAGAACTGCATTATTCTTACAGTATTGTTAAAAAATTGATTATACAGTTATTCTTCCTGATATAGGTTCTGCTACAGAATTCTTTGTATTCCAAAACTCATATAATATGTTGCTTTGTCCAAGATTCAATCCCCTCTATCGTACTTGTTCAAGATAAATCCTTGTTGAATTGTTACTCCTAGCTCTTGTTAGGATATTGAGTGAGATCATACTTGGACTTTGCCTGCTGTATTCTATTTCACATCAGCCTCTGCAAATTTAATTTCTACGTTAATACAATATCTTCTTTTGTTAATCTTAGTTCTTTCAATTTCTAGTTTTTGTAATCTTTGTATTGGTCTTCTTCTTCTACATACTTAATGCTTTGCCTTTACAGTATTTCTTTGTCTTTTCATATCTTTTAACTTCTTTTAATATCGTAATAAAATATGCAACTTGCCTAACACTTTTTGCATGTTTTATAAATCTAGCTACAGCCATTTCTCTCATATTCTCATTTGCATATCAGTTGTGTCCACATGCTGCATTATTAAATTAACATTTTACTAACTGTTGTTTCTTATACTACTCTTTACTTACCTCTCACTCAAATGGAAATATAAATACTTACCTTAAAGCAAAAACATAATGTATTATAAAATATAAATACTAACTATCTTGTTTAAATAGTATGTTAGTCATAAAAATGGTATCAAAAGGATTTCTAATATGAAGTTTACAAGATATATATGGTAATATATGTTTAGTCTATCCTTATATACAAATAAGGTAATAGTGTTCGTACTATTGTTCATGCTTAATTAAGTATGAAAGCTCTTATTAGTTATCAGTTCTTGTAGTAATTTCAACACCAGAAGGATTTCATACTAGAGATATATTTTTCTTTAAAAATATTTGTATTTTTATCATTCAATTGCATATTGATAGTTTAACTATATATTCTTTATTTTTTACACCAAAGAAGTTTTTGTTTTAACACCACTTGAAGTGTGGCTGTAACCTACTCCCATGTATCTCGAGGATCCCAAAGGGTTCTGAAGATAATATAAGTCTAGGGGGAGAAGCTTTGATGGATAGGTCTTCAATAGACATTGAAAAAGGTATGGAACAAATAGAGTAACCGTTCAACTTAAGGTATTAAAGATGATAGTCCTGTGAGGCTTGAAAGTCTGAATCCTTAATATACCGCAGGCTCTTTAAATACAAAAGATTGTAGCTAGGAAAACTAAACAAAAGTGCAAACATCCTGTCTCACAACATGTTAACAGAGGCAGCATAACAGGATAACCATATGTCGAAAATAGAGGGTTAAAAGCGATAGGATAGAGATAACTAAACCAGTAATGGTATACAAATAAGAAGGCACAAAAATTCGCTAATACTATACAAATCCAGTAGGTATACCAGGAGGATAGCGATACCCAAATAGGTAGAAGCAAGGAGGGGTAGTGATAAAAGAAATAAGGAAAGAATAACGAGTAAGGAAGTTATAGCCAAGCAGGAAGGGACAACCAAATAGTAGCGCTTATCAGGTATAAACCCAAATAAGTAATAACCAACATCAAGTCAGTAGTAATAGTACAAACATAGTAGGATTCCATTACAGTAGCTTATTCTACAGTGGTTTTTTGTCACCGAGGATTATAGTGCAATACTTGAATGTCTGGGTTGTTCTGGATAAGAAAACAACTCTAGTACATTATAGAAGCGTCCTGGACAAGGTTTTCTTGCAAGATAAGGGTCATTTTGCTGGTACTTGTAGCAGGCAAGAAGTATTCTCATATTTGCAAGGTGATGAAACAACACTGGGACTGGGAGTTTTCTGATCATCTGTGTCTTTTTAAGAAGGAGTATTTAGCTCAAAGAGATCAAGTTTGGACAGTAGAAGTAAGACAGTCGAATATATTGTAATTACAAAACAAGGTGAGGAATTATAAACCTGTGGACTTATAAGGATAAAACAAAACTATTGTTGTAGAATATGCCTCAAATTAAGACCTAAGAGACTGGTTACAAAATCTGCTGTTATGGGCAGGCACTGCGGTGCAGAGCTGGCTGGACCTATATTTCTATTACTCAAAATCAAATCCTTGAATCTAGCACCGTTCATAACTTCAGTCAAGTCCCTACTACACCAAAAATGAGAAATGGTTTACCTTCTTGGCTTCACACTTGAACTTGGCACCCCCTAGTAGCAACCACAACCTTCAGTAACCTTTATCACCAGTTATCACTCTGTGATATTGCGGAGATATGTCCAATCCATGCATATAAAGAGAGTGTCAGTCTGAAAGGTGTTTGGCTTTGAAGTAATAACCACTAAAAGGCATGTGAAAGGGCCTTCCTTACAGATGTTAACAAGGAATAGCGACTCCAATTCACACTGGCCCACATTAGTAAGAACTGTGATGATTGGCAGAAGGTTATCAGGCATGATGAGTGTTATGTGAAGTCTTGGGATGCGTATGATAGTATGTGAGGCAGGGCGCCCTGGAAGGGAGTATGTAGAGTCGTGTATCGCTCCCTAGTTCACAAAATCAAAATATAATTATGATTAGGGGAGGGATACTTGCAGGTCAGAAAGCACCACTTATGCAATCGCAACAGAATGATTGGGGCAACAAAACTGCTTACAATTATGGGTCAAATGTTCTTACTCTACTGGTCAGGCCTATCTGGCATCACCGGAGCCAGGAAGCCAGCGAAATACTATAGGCCATGGAGAATCGAGACTCTGCTCCTATTGAAGTGTATATGGAGGCAATACAGCCGGATTAAAGTATACCTAGGATGCATTGGCCTCTATTTTCCTGTGAGCTCTATCCCATCAAAGATTTATTGCATCTTGTAAAGGAAAATCTCTATTTCTGTTCATGGTACCATTCAGGGAAAAAAGAGATGTGTATTGTTATAAAAGAAGAATGGGCAAAGATTCCATCTGCAGATATGATTGGATTTATTGATACTATGCCTATAAAAATTTAGGCTATTATTGCAGCCAATGGTGGACCAATACAAAGGTAGATAGCTTTTAATATTTAATATTGAATTGTTTATATACTTTTTTATTTAATTCATATATTCTCTGTTAATGTACAGGAACCTGCATGTAGAGCAAGGTATGGCAAAAACGAAACGTTAATCTCAAATAAACAAACAAAAGAAATATCGAAATCCTATCTCACAGTCGTAATGTTACCGTCACTGCTCCCCCAATGGAGGCTAATCAACCAAGGAAAGAAAATAATAAAATTGCAAACCAAGTAAGGAAATTAATACAAGTATGAGAGAATCAACGTCAGTAAAGGAGGGCAGACAAGCTGACACAGGGTGAGAGTGATATAGCGGTCGGCATGGAAGGGGGGAAGCCAGTTGCTGAGTGCTGGATGTAGGAACCAGGGCCTGTAGAAGGTTCACTGAGGACCCGATAGGGGAGCCAGGGCCGAGACCGCCAATGCCAGCAAGGTGCCATAGACGGATAGCGGCCTTATTAGATATTGAAGGATAGTGTGGACCATTGTCTCTTCATCCTCCTCGTAGTAGGGGCAGAGAGGGATGAGATCAGGATCATCCCAGGAGCAGTGCGCAGCCAGGTAGCATTTACATGATCTCATTTGGGGTATTCTGCCGGCCGCAAACTTGTCAAGTCCCATAAAGGGGTGAGGGGAAAGCCGTGGGCGATAACGGTAGGAGAGTGGAGGAGGAGCCTTGAGGCTCCAGTCATTGAGGAGGAGAGCTTTGCCGGCTTTTTGGAGAAAGGGATAGTTCCTATTTGTTGGTTCAGGGGGGAGGACATCTGCAGGGAGAAGGTTTGGGGCGGCCAGTAGGATGGTCCCAACAGTGAGGATAATCGGGAGGAGGGTATAGCAGAGGGCGTCAATTGGAAGGTGTCGCCTAGGTAGGTGTGGCGGTATGTATTTGTCCCTAGGGAGAGGAATATAGTTTTGTTTGAGCCTCCGTAGTGTGAGTTGCGGGCCTAGGCTGGTGTGAGAGTGGTCAGAGGTGGGAAAGGAGGGTAGTAACCTGGCAGCAGCAGGATTGATGAGGGGAGAGGAGCAGGTAAGGAAAAGGGCAGCCATGTGCCTCCTGTGTGGTAGGAGTTGGGACATTGGAGTCAAGAAGGCCTCAAAGTTAAGTTTTGAAATGGGGGTGGAGGAGAAGCAGTAGGTGACTCAGTGGAGGACTGTGTTCCACACGGTAGTTATTTCGTCCTGAGTTGCTTGAGTTGGTGAGAATAGGTCAGGCCCATACGTGAGGATTGGGGGAACCAGTCCAGCTGCTAGGCTGCATGCCATGTAGAGGGAAAGTCCTAGGCCTAGTGGGAAAAGTTATTTGATAGTGGAGAATACAGCCTGAGCAAAGGCAATCCTCTTAATGAAGTGGGGGGTGGTTTCCATTGTGGGAGTGAACCAGTACCCTTGCCTGCGTACTAATGAGGAAGGAGACTAAAGGGACCCAGTTAGCCCAATTGTGGAGGTGGAGATAGGGGAGCGGTCCTTGGGGGTGCACCAGTGCATGAGTTCAGTTTTGGGGACCGAAAAGGAGACCTCCAGCTTGGCTGCCCTGTAGGTAAGTAAGGAAAATACCTGTTGAAGAAACTGAATGTTCCTCCTGTAAGAAACAGAGGAGAATTCTTTATATACTTTTTACAATAAAATATCCAATTATTACCAACTTGACAAAATTCCAGACCTTTCTCATATTCAAATCATATCTTAATAGACCAAATTACTTTCTATTTTCCTCTCTGTTGTATTCTATTTTAACTCAAGTACTAATAGTGTTTCACCACCTAGTACCTGTCTAATACTTCTTGCCTACTACAGGTAACTACCACTGTGTTGCATGAAAAAGCTAGCATCCCCTTGAATTCCTCTCACTCGCTTCCTTGTAGTACTGGTGGTAATGTTGTGTCTTTTGAGCCATAAGCTTGGGCAGTAATACTGAGTACCGGATAGTTCAACATTACTTTGTCAGTTGCATTAGCAATACTATAATTTCTTATTTTAATACTTGAGATTATGATTTCACCCCGATCATTGTAACTTAGGCCCAGTTCGGCATATCTCTTTTATAGCATAAATCAAGGCATATTAAAGTTTTTATATAGGGGGGTGTTCGGTGTGTACAAAAAATGCAGGATATATTTTTATTATATTTATATATTTATATTGTAAATAGTTATTGTATGGCCAGGTTTAGAATCGTGAAATATGATGCATGTTTTTGAATATTGTAAAAAGATTATAATATCATTAAGTGTTAAAAAAGAACCCAGAATAGAGAGAGATTTAACAAGTAATCCACGCGCATTTATCATCTAATTTGCTTATAATGGATGAGCCCCTATCACCAAATATCAATAGAGCAGAAACCCATGATTGGAACAGCTTGTCGTCAGTTGGAAACCTCTGCGATTACGACTCCGAGTCTGTTAAGACTAATACACACGTGCCCATCGATTCTACATTATTACTTCAAATTATCAGCCATGTTGGGGAACAATTCGGTAATCAATTCGAGCCTGCAAGACTTCGTACATTACTTCTCACAGGTGAAGCTTTCTTGGAAGAACTCTTAAGAGTCCATTCAAGAGAGCAATGGTTCTAGAAAGTTATCGGCATATCGAGAAGAGTGATCTTTCAGTTGTGTGATTTGTTAAAAAATAATTGTCCTTGCCAAGCACCCAGCATATTGCAGTTAGAGAACAAGTAGCTATGTTTGTTTAGACTGTGACGCATAATAGCTTAAATGGTAGTGTACAAGAATGAATTCAATATTGTGCAAATAGTGTGAGCAGGTAGGTTTTTAAAGTTTTTAATTTTTTTATGCTTATTCCCTTCGGTTGAGAATTATTGAAAGCTAATTATATTTTAAACAAGATATTTTAACTGTGTTCAGGATGGTTTGAGAGTATTAGCGGACCAGTTAATCAGGCCTTCAGTAGACGAATGTCCATACGAAGTTCACTGGAACCCCTAGCATTATGCATTTTTCAAGGATGTCCAAGGTGCTCTTGATGGAACACATATATCGGCTCATGTTGCAAATGTCTATGTCACCAGCTATTGTAACTGCAAGGGGCAGATCTCCCAAAATGTGTTGGCTGCCTGTACCTTAAGACTGCACTTTTGCTTTGTACTCTCTGGATGGGATGGCTCAACTCATGATAGGAGAGTGTTTAAAGATGCTTTAACTAAAGGATTTTCGGTTCCTGAGGGCAAGTACTATCTTGGTGATGCTGGGTATGCTCTGGGCAGTAAATGATTGACTCTATAGTGTGGTGTGAGATATCATTGACAGGGGCACTATCAATCACGAAACAAGTAAGTTCAGACTACCTCTTTTAACCAAGTTACAATACAAAAATAAACTGCAGATTTGAGCTAACTAGACTCAATTGAATTATAGGCCAAGAAATAAAGAAGAGCTCTTTAATCTTTGCCATACTCAATTATGAAAGGTGATTGAGCAATCTTTGGAAATTCTCAAACGTTGGTTTTCTATTCTGCGAGGAGGGATGGAGTATCCTATGGTTAGTCAATTAAAACTTCTAGTGGCCCTTAAGGGCTTGCATAACTTTATTCGCAAGGAATCAACAGAACCAGAGCTTGTTCTTTCTTCTTTGAATGAAGCATGTTTGCTCTCACTTGCAATCACATTCTATTCTATCAATATCCTCTTGTGTCTTAGGTATATTGCTAACATTTTCAAATAAAGACAGTTCACAAAGAGGGCCACACGAGTCATATAGGGGAAATAGTGATTGAGAGGAGGAGTGTATGAATACTGACCATGGAAGTCAAGAAGTAGCAAGTGTGGAAGTAGAACTAGCTGTGAGAGATATGGTGGATATTAGAGAGTAAATAGCAGAAGATATGTGGTGTAATTATCAGTTGTATCTTAAGCAACATAGATCACATTAAGAAGTTTATCATATAATGGTAGGTTATGAGAAAAAAAAAAAAATTCTATTTCTAAACTAGAGATAGAAAAAAAAGAAATTACCACGTGGAATAAACAGTTTAACTTCCTAACAGTTCCTTTACATCCCTATTTGTCCTCTGATCCATGCATCTCTAACTATCCAAGCTGATAGTCCAATAAAGACACTAGCTTTTGCCCTATCCTCAAAAATAGAAGCTACCTATACTATCTCCTCCATCGATAGTTTATCTGAGTAGCCTTCTTCAAGAATCTTAATAGATGCTCATGTTTGGACTGGATACCATGTTCTCTTTGGTGAATAGCTACAGTTGTTGCTTCAGTAAGTGCTGTACTTAAGGCAGCTTCTGTAATCTTTGTTTGCCAATGGCGCTTACAAACCGGTTCAGGTGATGGTAACGTATTTGGGGACAGATAATTTATAGGTGAATTTTGAGAGTCTTAGCTGGATCTCCGACAGTGGAAAGAATTTGATCCTTATCGACTAATAATTGGAGAAGCATGCCGATTTTTAAACTCAGGATTTCCCCGCCAATCCTGGAAATCAAAGTCAAGAAGGCTTGACAGATCTTCCACAGAATTTGATTGTGAAACTCCAGTTACCATCAATTCAGTCTCTCCATTCTGGGAACTCTCACCTTCCTCATACTCGGACTGATGAGAAGCAATACGAGAAAACCTGCCAGAAGCTCGCACTCCCAGCAGAGACAGCCTAACAAGTCAAAAACAGGAAAACCTTTATGCCTGTACTTCTAAGCCTCTTTATGACTCTATCAAATAATTCAAACCAATTAGTTTTTGAAACTCTATAATGGACAAATAACTCACCTCTAGATAAACTCTCGACACCTCAGCTGAGGCAGTTGGCAGGCCTCGAATATCATCCCACCCAAACCCCAAATTTTGTCGAATGGCATGAACGATATCAAACTCCTTCTTTAACTTCATAATTATCAGTATATAACTCCTTATATACTATAATATTCCAAGGAAAGAAACTAGAGTAACTTGATGTAAAACTTACTATGACTTCCTTACTTTTTGCCGTGGCAATAGTGAAAGGAATATTGCTAGCATCGTTATAAGCGGTGTTTAACTCTCCGACAATACTCAACCAAACTGATTTCCAGAATCCATTTTCTCCCTGATCACTATCTTCAACATGTCTCAACAGCCTCAACCAAGAACCTTTCACTATCTTCATCCCAAACATTATTGCCCATTTTCAGACAATTAACCTGTAAAATTGCTTTTAGCTGATTACAAATTCATAAATAGTTGGTGAGAGGAACTTGCAGCTTGAGTAAGTAGAGTATAGAAAACAAAAGAGGTTCCTGCACTAATTGTGTAGTGAGGTAAATGGAAGGAGGTGAGTTGGCAGTGAGTTTGTGTAGTATTTTTTGTTTGTTGTCATATCTACAATAAATCTTTCCTCAAGGTATGATTTATTTATAGCATTTGCCCTAACCCCTATTTAGGACTGTTTTTCTGTTTTTCCCACAATTGTAAAAACCATGCCGAATGCCTATATATTTTTATAAGACTGAATTATTTTTATTAGCATATATGCTATTTTCAACTTTTATTGTAATATATTTTTATTTGGTAAATGCGGAACAGGGCCTTAACCTGATCTCAAATCTTATCTTCCATAAAACCTTTATTATAATATGTTGTTTACAATAATTATATCCTTACCTGTATAATACCTATTATATAAGAATTTAACTATGTTAACAAAGCATTTCTCCAATTAGACTAATATATTCTTGGGCAAATTACAATACTGGGGAGGAGTTTGAAATTGTAGGTTTTACTATATTTCTATAGCAACCAATTGATTGATGTTCGGCTGTCCACTGAAATTGAGGGGTCCGGTTCTCTGTATGATAGCCAAAGGTTATAAGCCTTCCAACATGATTTGGATGTGGCTTTAAAGCTACAACTTGGGAACATGTACTATAAACACTAATGAAATTCTCTAAGCCAGTCCTTGGATCTTGTAGCTCTGAGCCAAGAGGGTTCAAGCTTGCCACCACCCTTGGTGGAGTGATTGTTGTGAAAGATACCATGATAGCAATGTATCCTATAAAGATTAAACTCAATTTTCCCACATCAGTCTTGCACCTAATTGATTGTAAAATGGCTTATTGTGATCAGAAGGTCATTAAAGTAAGTGGAGGTAAAAGAAAAAAAAAAAGTGAAAAATAAGAAAATACTGAGGTTTGATTGTGGTTCTAATTGCCTTTGAGTTTGATACTACTCATAATCTCACACTTAAAATAAATGGTTGACAGTATTTCCAATAATATAATAACACAATAAAAATAAAAATAATTAAACTACAAGCTATTCACCTTCAATAATAAATTCAATACCCTTATTGTCATCCCCAGTTTTAGATATATCTCCAGAGGATGAATTCTTCTCGTTCTTTCCTCTAATATTCCATCTCTTATCTCAATTCATTCAAATCCCTTAATATCAAACTCCTCCTATCTACTACTATCTGTAGGCAATGATAACCTAATCCTTCTCAAAACCTTTTCTACCACTTCCTTCATTTCTATTCAAAACAGATAGTCAGCATATCTAACCCAAAATATAGTTAAAATCTTTCTATCACTAACTGAGCTTTTCATAAAACTTTTTATACTTTTTATACAGAAAGAGAGCCCGATGACCCAACTCACGAATCCTTCCCTTCAAAGGCTTATTAATTAAATCTTTTAATAACTGTTCTCAATGGTACAGACAGGTCGAATTACTGACATGAAATCTTAAGGGAATTGAGTAACTGAAGCACTTATTGGTTTTATGTTCACTGTAGAAGTCTAAAGTATACAAGCTTGATATGTCTTCCAAAACTGGTATAATATACTCCATGATGTATTTATAACAGAGGTTAATATTGATATATGCCTTTTCATTAATTGCATCAAGTTTTCTAGGATGAGACGGAACTTTTTCACTCTGATATACTTTTCCCTTACGATAGAACTTTATATGTGGAGAAAATCTGCTAAAACCATCTGCAAATACATATAATAAAAAACTAGCAATTTTCTTATCCCAGTCTCCCATACTTTCTATAATCTAAACTGTTATTGCTCCCAGTGAATTTTAAGTATATCCAGTAGGGTACTCAACTGGTATGGTCGTTTCATCAACATTAAAGATATTGCTTGCAGAAAATTCATCATGAGATTGAAACAACCCATCATTACAAGAAATCTCAGCCCTAGAGCAGTGAGGTAGATAGGCTAACTATTTCTTCCTTTGATTCTCAACCAGTTAATTACAAAGGTTGTGTCATCTTCTATAACCAGGTATTGAGAATCTCATATGAGGATTTTATATAAGGTTAATTAGAGAATTTGCTATTAATATATTAAGTACCTTTTATGGCATCTGGGTACTAGCTCTAAAACTGAACCTATATCTGCCCAATGATCCTGCAAACTATGTATTGGAGAATTTGAAAATAGTTCTATTATTATTTGGATCCACAGATGTAAATATTGCTCTAGAATGCCTCCTAAGCCACTCTTGCCAGCCTGCCGCTTTCATATCCCTTAATAAATCTCTCCTACAAGTTGTGCTCCCTTTTAAGCCATTTGCAAATAACCATAAATTTTGAAGTATGCACAATTTTATATATTCCCCATCCTAAGCTTGCAATATTTTCTATATTGCTAACCCACCCTGTGATAGCTCTTAGAGGTATCCCAAAGTGTTTCGAAGCCTCACTATGCGTAAGGCGTTGAAGCTTGTTTAGACTATTACTTGAATGACAATTTGTAGAAGCAGGAGGGATTTGGGTATCGTGCAGGGAGGTTAAAACTTGGATTTTCTAATCTTGACTACATGTCTTTTCTTGACTTACAGCTTTTATCCTTTCAGCATTGCAAAGGGATTCATTCATGGATTTTCTTTGACTTAGGACCAGGTATTCTTCTTTAGGTTGGTAGTGGCATATTGCTTAAAGAAAAACAAAAGCAGAAGGGTTAGAGATAGAATAGCAGTAAATGTAAGGGTTTGGTGATGCAGGAAAAAACAGGTTGGAGTCACCATTGGTGCAACGAACCACTGGCACCAATCCCAACTTGTACTCCGTTACCCTAACCTCTAGGATTTCCTTTCATCTCTCAACCCAACTGCTTACCAGCTAAGTTCTCATTGGATGGCCTTAGCAATAATCTGTAGTTTTTACCTTATACTATATGTAATTTTTCACCAAAGGTTACGATGACTACCCAAGCACCTTTCCTATACACTTAGTGGAAATAGTTTTTAATCCTTAAATATTCCTACCAGTATAGCTACCACGCAACGTCCTCTCGATTGGGTTCCTTGTAGTGCTTTACATTCCACTTTTTTCCTCAAAAGTATATATAACTACTAAGAGGAATTTTCCTATCCCCTTATATCTAAAATTATATAAACACCATGTATTACAACTAGTAAGGTAGCCCCTTAGGTTCGAGCTTGTTAATCTCATTATTATCAGTATATCTCTTCCCTTGTAATAAATATTATGGCGGTTACATTCTCCATAAAGTATTATGAATGCAGGTTATAGAAAAATAGATATATTTGAAGATATTTTATCCATTATTGTTTACCCATATACCTCAAATGTCCCTGTTGCTCATCAAACCCTCCATGTACAAATTAAAATAGTGGCTATAATATTAGATATATCAAATCTCATAAAATATTATTTGCTTTATTTATTACTAATTCTCCCTTATAGGATATATTATCTTCTTGCCGACACTATAATAATTAACTACTTTTCTATTAGAATCAACATATATATATTTTGTAAATAAAAAGAATGTATTAGTTATTGCTTTAAGGGTAGTATAGACTACGACCGCTCCCAGTAGGTCCTGTCCTACACTATTAAACTGTTAGTAATTTTATATATGTAAATAAACCTTGATTTACTGTGATATATTAGAATCAATTTTAGAACTCCTAGATATTCTATAGTTACTAATATTCTACCCTAAGTAGGGACATGGATTCTACTATTTTACTATTTATCCTATAGGTTAAGAGTTTTATGATTTGATAAAACTAGCTGCAATTTTTAATATAATTCATACTCTAGATTATTCTTTTAAGATGATAAGAGCTTTATTATACTCTGTATATATTGGTATTCAGATAGCACTTATTGAATATTTTAAGTTATATATGTCAAATCCAGACATCAATTCCAAAATCCTTCCAACAAATACCTTTCTCAACCCCTCTTCCCTATTAAAGCTTTTGAAGATATTTATATTTCCTTTACCAGGAAGGCTACTATATTATTCATATAAATGTGATTAACTTTAAAAATAAAAAGGTTACATAGTGGCAATATTTGTCTTTCCTAGTGTATAAAGAACTATACCTGAAAATTGGCTCAATTCTCCTTATCCTTTATAGTACTTGGTCGAAGTTTTTCTCTCTCTTCACTACAGTTGATTCATACCAAATTATCTACTTAGGATTACAATCAACTATGATACATAGAAATTGATAGAATACCTATATTATTTTCCTAATATTATCATTGTACACATACATATTGTATACCTATTACTTACTATAATCTCAAAATAGCTTACTTGTATTCAAATATATTCTATATTGAAGACCTGGTTATGTTTTGCAATATTTGAGCCTGTGCCAATTGAAATCCAACTCTGGGGCAATTTTGTTGTAAGCGGGAAAGTGCATGGCAACCAAAGTGACCCAGAAAAAAAGTTTGGAGATAACGGCATTTTTATGACAACGCAGACTTTCAATGACTACTATACACTCAGAAAAAACTTAAATATTAATTAAATACTTGTAAAATTCAGTTCTACATTAATGCTCTTATTCTATGAGGTTAAATTCTAGAAAGAATCTTAATTACCTAGTTTTCCTGGCCTTTTTATTTTTAGATCCAGGTGGACGGCCTCTCCTCTTTGGAATA
>QFET01009823.1:0-20653 GCA_003316355.1 Tuber calosporum | reverse complement strand
ACTGTGCCGCGCGCCAACCAATCATAACTCATATAATAAGTCATGTGCCCTAAAGTGGTTCACTTGCGCGAAACCCATGACTCATAGTGTGAGTCATGTGCGAAAATCATTACATCATATGACGCACAAATGTGAGTCATGCGCACGATCAACTAATCACAACATAACAATGATTGCACAAGTGTGCATCATGTGAAACCCCTATGACTTCTAATGAGTCATAGTCACCAATCGTGACAATATCCCCTATATACCAGACCTTCTCCATCTCGACTAAGGCATTTTGTGCAATATGCAGTACTGAGAATGGTTCGGTAACTTCGGCTCGTAGAGTGATCCAGAAATGATAACCCTCATGTTTTAGGAATCCGAGGTCCCCAGTCATTTTCTTACGATAAGTTATCGAGAATGGGACTACCTCGGTTCCTTCCATTCTTCCTAACGCATACTTGATACGTTCTTCCTTGTTTTCCCATTGCCATGGGTTTCTCCCCAAGTAGTCCTCACAATTTAATAACCATACTTGCATATCCTGAGTAGGCTTATTCTCAAACTTGAATTGTGGATCCGCTTGCCGGCGGTTGGTCCTTGACAATGCTTGCCCTAGTCGGTCAACCCATGCGTCTACCTCAGATTCGAATATCCGGCCAGGCAAAGGTCTTCGTGATGGCTCACCACCTCATCGTGAGGGGCCACCTCCATCTTCAGACCCAGGGCCATCATCTCCCGGGTTGGGTGCATTCGCCGCGGGGGGTAGTAGTGGTTCCTTTCCGCCATTTCCGTATCCATCCCCTCGATCAATGGCTTTTCCCTTATCACTACATGGAATAAACCGAAACTCTTCTCCGCCATCGGCCTTGGTTCGTTTTTCCAAACCCGGATTTTCCACTAGCTGTGGTACCACTATTTCCATTACGCTTGGTGGGTTCCTCGCAACTTGTAGTTGCACCAAAGTTTCATTCATCCGTGTCAACATTCGATTTAGTTGCTCGTATACCGCTTTCTGCCTGACTACATAGGTCTCTCTTTCTGACCGTTCATGTTCCAGACGTTGGTGCAGTTCTCGTAACTTCTCATGTGTCCGCTCATGTTCTTTTTATGCGGCCACTTGTCTTTGTAGGAGTTCTGCTTTTTGTTTTGCCAACGCCTGTTCCAGCTGGCGGTCTCGATCCAGTGACTCTTGTCCTGTTGCCCTAATGTTAGCGTGAAGCTGGGTACTCACCGCCTAATGATGTTTAGCCTGTTCTTCCTGCACCCGTAACTTCGCTTCCAACCGTTTCGTAGTTCTAACTTGAAGTGTGGCAGTTCCTTTTGCTAACATTTCAATCCCGAATTGACTTGTTTTAGCTCTTCGCCAATAATTTGTTCCCCACAGGTTATCCGTTGGGTGTTGTACTGGAGTTGGTTTGCCTGATCCTTAGCTTGACTAGATAGCTCATGGTAGGCCAGATATTGCATATCAACCGATTCCTGGAGGGTACAGTCGAAGCAGCTCATTGCCTGGCCTATGCGTTCTGCTAATCTTTCCATAGCTGGATATCTGGCATCAGGAGGACGGGGAGTACTTGATCGAGTTCCTGCGGCCGACTTTCTGACTCCACTTGGCTGTGAAAGGTGGTGGTGTGCCAAAGGTGACCTGAAGCGACCAGGTGCATGATCGCTTCCTACCAGCGAGACTTCTTCGATGTCAGACATTGCCTTGTCCATATCGACTGTTAATTGTCGTGAGGACATTGTTTTTAATATGAGTTGGGATGTCTTCCCAATCCTCTAGCAGGGTATGTGAAAGAGGAATTGATGATACTGAAGGAACTGGAGGTACCTTCTTCTTCGGTGTCGTAGTCAACTAATGGTTTCCACAGGAAGGTGGGTCCGAAACAATGTTCGTAGATTTATTGGAAATCTCTTTCAGTACGGACGAGTAGAGGATCTGTGAACCAGGATGGTTCCTCAGGTATATAAAATTGAATCTCTGGAAGGGAGTTTTAAAGTAGTTCTTCGAAAGAGGAGATGTAATTTGAGGGGCGAGGTTCGAGCAGAAGCTCGTCGAGGAAGGTGGAATCAACTATGAGCTTGTGTGATACCAGAGTTATGACTTGGAGATATTCAAATGTCATGTAGTGAGCCTTGGTAACAAGGACAAATATCAATATACTGTTAAGGGTAGCCGATTCTAAGTGCAAGCGAATTGAACTAGGCTTAAATCTTTGTTCGTAAACGGAGATTGTCTAGGAAGGCTCGTAGGTAAAGATTTTTGAGTAAAACTTATGATATTGATAAGATCTCTTCTCCGTTGCTTGATGCTGTATCTAAGACTGGGGACTGCCCTGGTATTTATGCTCTGCGACCTTGATCTCACGGCTTTACAACTTCTAAGACCTTTCTACTATGTGTCCCAAGTGCGAACCCTGTTTGACCCTGAGAACTTAGTCTCACACTTTTGGTCCTCGGTCACCTGGCCCATTTAGCGGAATGATAGCATCCTATCCTCCAATGGGAGTCTGCCGATCTGTAGACCTTTATCCATATATGAGCTGATCATTGCTCATGTCGCCATGCATCAGGGACCTCAGTCTTACGATAGGCACATAGGATAATATCGCTGCTAACTCTTTAACCGACCGACCGATTTCTTCCGTTTGACCTGCTATTTCAAGACACAATCCTCTTCTTAGAAGTCGGGCAATAATCCATCCTTCGGGGCAGTGTTATCGTCTTGCAGGAAGGTTTGCAGATGCAAACTCGCTTGGTAGAAAATATCTCATTCAACCAGAAACCCTGCTGGACCGGGGAGTTGAACACGTAACCTCGAGAGGGACTACGTGACCTTATACCCTTAGACCATGACAGCAGCGACGTATACAGGGTTACAAGATGTGTTCCAATTTCTCGTTTTTCTTAGTAAAGGAGCAACTGCACAAGGTGCCAGTATCGACTCCCAGGGCGAACGCCGGGGCCGCAGGGGGGTAATTGCCTGTAGAGGTTCAGATTCATGTAGTCCCTCCTGAAAAGTCAGTTAACCTCTTGGGAGTTGTTTTGTGCCTAACAGGCGGCATATATGATTGAGGAAGTTGCTCCTAATCCCACCTCCAATTGCTTATTGCAGAAACGAAAGACAGCCAATTCTAAGGCTTCAGTGAGCATAATATTATTTGAACCATGGTGATTATTGGGGCAACGAGAGTTTCTCTCCTGATGGCTTGAGTGATATTGGTGCATCCGTATTGATGCTGGATTCACCTAGAAAATAATCGCTGTTGTGCTAGCCTTCTCAGTAGGCGGTTCTTCAAGCCACTCTATGGCTCTATCCAAGCACTGCTTCATCTCAAGCTTGTCTATCCCATGAGGTATATCAATTCGCAGTCTGTATTCAGGGGAGAGTGATTCAGTGGAGGAAGACTTGGCTGATCAAAGAATGTACTAAGCTGAGAGCTACCATTGGCACCACGAGAGGATATAAAGGACGGAACGACGACAAAGTACTGTCCTGAATAGATAGCTGGAATGGCTAGTCCGGCAGGTAGAGTCGACTGGGCCTTGTTTGTTAATGTTTTCAAGTACGTGCTATAGGTTGTCTGATTAGGAATAATTGGAAACGTTGGAGAAAATGAATGACCTTGAATTGGACCAAAATTGCCAAGGCCAGGGAGAATTAGTGAGGCCAGGGAAAAGTTTCTGTTAAGCACATGGGTACAAGGTACTGGAATCCAGCAATGAATTCACACGAAAAAATTGGGCCGAGATAGTACTCATACCCCTCCAGCACCCTTGTTGGACCCACATGTCACCTGCGGCACCTAAGGCAAACAGTGTCCCCTCACCAAAAAACTGATAAATTTCACCCCTTTTGTAACACCAGATACGTCGTCGCCGTCAGTCTAACCAGATGCTGTCCACCAGGTATATTGAGAGTGAGACTCAGACGACCTACTGCAACTGTAGTCAAGTGTATAGGATCTGTGTCCGCAGAGTTATGGTCCATTCCATACAGCCTCACTGGAATGGACCGAATATGACAGGATACTCCTTGCAAAAAATGAAAATATGATAAGTGTGCTCCAGGAGAAACATGACAACCCCCTCAGACCCTGAAAACATGCCTATCATGGTCTAAGGACCTATCAGAACAGGTTAATAAGGAGAGGCATGCTAATACGATACGGTATTTGACTGATTGCAGGTTTAAACTCATCCTGAAAGCCATCTGCAAGACACTGCGAAAGCCAGCAGTATGAAGATAGGTCACCAGCCAAGTTGGCCTCGTGGAGTTCTATGAAATTATTGGTAAATTCCATGATGGACTATCTAAGTTCAAGCGGCAGAACAACGAACGATATCTTCAACGAGAAATTGTTCATACCCTCAGGAAATAAAGGAGCTTTCACGTGTCAATAAGCTACGTGGGGTAACAATATTCTCAGGGTCAGACTGTTCTGGCACTAAGGATAGAAGGATGGAAACGGTTGAAAGTATATTAAAATACAGAAGTTAGAAGTATTCCGCCAACACTCAGACATGGGATTTTAATATTCCAGTGCTTCCCTAGCTTTACCTATCATCAAGCAACGGAGCAGAGATCTTATCAATATAATATGTTTTACTCAAAATCTTTGCCTACGAGCCTTCCTAGATAATCTCTGCTTACAATGAAAGATTTAAGCCTAGTCAGATTCGCTTGTCCTTAGAATCGACTACCCTTAAAAGATTAAGACTGCATCGGAGCAGGATTGTCCAGGCCAAGTGGCATTAGTGAAGTGAGGGAGAAGGATTCATCTTGCATCAGAGCAGAATTGGCCAGGCCAGCGAGCATTGGTGAGGCGAGAGAGAAGGATTCGTCTTGCAACGGAGCAGAATTGGCCAGTCCAGGGAGCATTGGTGAGCGGAGGGACAAAGATTCCTCTTCTAGCGGAGTAGAATTGGCCAGGTCAGGGAAAATTAATTGGTTTACGAAAACCAATTAGCCTTGCATGGAAGGGAGATTGGCCAAGGGGAGAAATTTGGTGTACTTGGAGGTAGAGCTTGTGTCTTTGAAAGAGGATCGGCTTGGAAGGGAAAGGAGAAGTCGATTGAGATTACTTAAGTGAAACTCGCGTACTCATAATGTCCTGACGTTTGTGAACACGACCAGGCTTGCATTAGCGTGCATATGAGGCTTATGCTTGGCTAATCTGGGCACAAGTATATAGTTCCTGTTATTTAAAACCTGTACTCGTGCCAAGGTTGTGGCTGGTTGCCACACCCCCCGGATGTTCGCAAGCTCACAACCAGGTGCACTCTAAAGAGTGCCGGACAGCTCAATGTCCTTAGACAGCTTAATGTCAGTTTGTGGGTTACCATAGCAACATGGAAAGAAAGTATAACTTGAAGTTTTGTGTATATTAGTAATTTCCCAAATACTAGTAGTGTCAAATTAAAGCTGAACACTTTGTAAATAAATAGTAATTTATTAAATCCCATATGGGTCCCATATTGGATTGGTTGTATGAGTAGATAATGTTAAAGTATATCTATTTTTGTGATCCAAATTTTTACATCCCCCCAATAACTATGAGTCAAGATGGTTTCTTTTTATAGGCCTGAAGGGTCAACTTTCTCTTCACATATGCATTTAGTACCTTGAGAAAAGAATTGTACAGGGGGCAGGATGGATAATGATATTGTTGATCTCCTGTGAAGTTAATTGCAACCATTTACACATTCTCAATCTCACAGTTATGCTACTTGCAAGCATTTACATTACTCTATAACCTATAAAGTAACCTTAAACTGGTACTACGTTGCTACAGTAATCAACAATCTGACATTGAGCTGTCTAATGACCTTGAGCAGTCTGGCACTCTTTAGAGTGCCCCTGGTTGTGAGCTAGCGAACATCTGGGAGTTGTGGCAACCAGCCACAACCTTGGCACGAGTACCTGTAAAGAATCTTTCCAATTCTATAGCCTCTGTAACTATCAATGTAATTTAGAAAATAAATATAGGAAATGTTTCCATGCTAATTCTCTTTATTGGTGTTATTTGTTCTGCAAATTAGTGTAGTGTTTGTACAGATTATAAAATTTAAAAGATTATGTTACAAGTACACGTTCTGAATGTCATACAACATTGCTGTATAGGATAGATATACCTGGCTACCTAGGTTAGTGATGGGACAGATTGTTCTGGTAACAAAGAACATGCCCTCAAAAACCTACATAATGGTCATAAGTCTCTGGCCACTTGTACGCTTTTTATCTTATCCCTAACTTCTAGACATGAATAGTGTTTTCTAAATAAACGAAGAAATATATAATATATTAGTGTAAAAGAAATCATTCAAGTGTACATGTTCAGGTCCATAGCAGAAAGTTGTCAGGCTTTGTTAAGCTGGGGTTTTCAGAGTACAGTTGATCAATTCTAGGGATCGTGAACTTCATGTTCCCCAATTTGCTGACTAAAGCACAAAATCATTATTTTTTGATTGGCTACCTCCTTTAACTCACGCTGATGGACACTAATGCAAGCCCGGTCGTGTTCACAAACGTCAGGACATCACGAGTACTAGTTAGTTTGTCTTTGTTGATAAGTGAACCCTATCTGGTTACAAAAAAAAAAAAAAAAAGGAGCGTAACGCTTGCTTTTCCCTACTATGAGCGTAGCGAATAGGAGGGTAACCGGCTATTATACTCTTCTATCCCAACTTCCCCCTTCGCATGCCTAGTTGTGACGGTAATCTAGATTATAACCCCCTTCCTTCTTCTAGCATCCCGTACCCTCTCTCCGTCTCGAGCTACACAAGATACTTTTTTCTTCTTTGTTTTTTACCCTCTTTCCTGGATAGTAGGACTAGTTCCTGCCTTCTTCCACTATTTAGACCCCATTCTTGGTCAAATCCTTCAAACAGAGCTTGTCCTTGATCTCCTAGAAACCTCGGTCGCCAATTTCTGTAAGTGCATTTGGCCCGCTGTATCTCCCACGAGAGCTCCATCATGAAAATGCTATAGCAGTTGATACTCTGAGCATGATGGAGCCGCCGAAATACGAGAGTCCATGGTTGAATCGTGCTGGGGGGATTTATACTTCTGCATTTGCATTATGTACTTGTGTTTTCGCCGTTTGTTTTACTGTTTTCCTAACCCACCAAAATTTGCCTTTTATACCCCTGAGGAATGTCCCATTAGAGTGTTCGGCACTGCTTATGTTGCATTTGCAACTGGGTTTCGATATGCTCCCTCTAGCCGCTTAATGGGTCGTTGCCGTGTGCTCTATAATATTGGATCATAAGTACATACTTGCTGTAAGCTGTCATCCCCCATAACTAGGTTG
The DNA here is from genome assembly GCA_003316355.1 of Tuber calosporum. Classification (NCBI taxonomy): domain Eukaryota; kingdom Fungi; phylum Ascomycota; class Pezizomycetes; order Pezizales; family Tuberaceae; genus Tuber; species Tuber calosporum. The sequence continues at coordinate 13,349 of QFET01009823.1, read as the reverse complement.
ACGATGTTTATTAACGTACTGGTATTCGTAACCTTAGCCTCGGGATCGCACTCTTTCAGGCACAAAACATGCAACTTTCGGTCTGTTCTGGGAGCAAATGCACCTTATATGGTCAAGGTTGAGAAGCGGTAGCCTTGCAAGCTCCATAAGCATACGCGATGTAACCCCGCGAAAGGGCGGTTGCATCGCTATCGGGAAGGCTGGCGAAACATCTGTATTCTGAAGAAAATCAGAATAGCCGTCATGGCAGTATCGCAGGTATGTGCTGCCGGACAGGGCAATAAGCTTCATATGGGAGAAGGGAGTGTTGGATCTTGCACGAAACCATATACAAGATCTTGGCCAGTACAGTTATCTTTCTTCTATCTCGACGTTTCCACCCAAACTACGGCTTGGTGTCGAAGTCAGGTACTGGGTTGCGATGCCGCGCTAGCTGGGAATGGTACGTAGCACGCAGATTATGCGTAATCACTGCCCCTCTGTGATGCAGATAAGACGGGAGTGTTTCTAGATGAATTATTTTTAACTTTGTGCTAGGTTTCCCTCCTGCGCCTTGCAAGTGATTTGGACCTATGCCTTTGGGCCCTTTATGCTTTATAAGATCCGAAAGGTCCAGGACACCCATAGATGGAGATTGCAGACTACATTTGCTATACTATTCAGGTCGGCGTTCCTTCTAAAGAGAAAAAAAAGATGCCCAGAGTCTCTGTCCTCGGGGATGGCTCTCGTCATTCTATCCTTGGAGAAATGTGGTCCTGATGGGTTTTTTTAGTGTTCCATAGTCTTCCTGCTCTGCCGCTTTGGTTATCGACCTGGTTTATACCTGAATTCTATGTTATGAATTCTTATTGGCCTCCGAATTTATGGTGAGCACTTCAGCAGAGTTGCCACGAAGAGCTAGTACTAAGAGCGATTCCCTCCAGGTTTGTACCAGGTCTAGGAGCGATGGAGTTTGTTATCCTCTTTTTCCCTATGATCGAGATCTGGGGGTTCAAGAGACGTCAAATGAAGCCCAGAGAGGAGCCCGACCATGTCAAATTCTCGAAATACAGTCTAGCAGCTCTCGAAAAGGCACTACGGGATGATGTTGAACGGTTGGAGGAGTTTGCCGCCACGAAGGACCTTACCGGGGAGAACATTGTATTTCTCAAGCAGGTGGAAAACTGGAAGGAAAAGTGGAGGTCATCGGAGGCGAATTCACAGAATGGGAAAATCCCACCGCCCGCCCTTAGGGTACTATATAACGCGGCAGAGGAGATATTCCTGACACTGATTCACAGAGAGACGTCTGCTTTTCCGTTAAACCTCGACTACGACATCTACCTCCCTTTAGACCAGGTCTTCGGCGACTCTAATCCTGCGGTGCGGCGAAACCCGTCGACTGACCGTTTCAGCGCCTTCCCCAAATTGATCGCCCCATTTGCAGACGACATCGTAGCCAACGCCGGATGCCCCCCAGAACGGAAAGAGTTTTGCGAGATCCATGGGGAGGCCCCCGTGGCGGGAGCAGGAGCAACGGCAGCAGAGATCGACCTAGGCTGTTCTACCCTGCCCTGGAAAAACTCAATCGAAAATTCCCCATTACCATGGATCCTGGAGGACCTGGAAAAAGTCTTTGACGCGGCTGAATTGGCGGTGAAGCAGATGGTTCTTACAAACACCTGGATACGGTAAGTCTTGAGACATGGTGTCAAAAGCCCATGAGTTGTTGTCATAGGGCCTTAGCTTGCTGCTACGATAGCAAGGAACCTATTTTGGCTTACATTGCGGGTTTGTTAGATATGTCGATTCCCTACCCACTTCCGAACGCTTGTTTGCTGGTGCAACGCCCCAGATTTCCTCGCCGATAAGTTGGAGGTGGAGGAGGTATTTTGGGAAAAAGGACTCGGTGTGAGCATTGTCATGCGTTAGTAATGGGATCTCTTTTTTTCTTTCACAAGGGAGCTAAAAGTACCCCCGCCCTTTTTTTCTTTCGGGGGGGCTTTTTTTCCCTCTATATCATAGGTTAGATTTTCAGCTCTATTATCATGTGCTGTGGTTTTACTACTCGGTATTAGAATGGCGTCTGGGGTTTTGGTCTCAGTGACCGGGTTTGGGTAATCCTGGCTTAGCGCGACGGCCGGGGGAACTTCTGATTTCTTGTGCTGTATGATAACGTTAACTTGAGGGTAGAAAATTTATTGCACGAACATCGTCTCGCGCGAATGGTAATTCGCCCTGTTCTATAATACGGCAGGACGTCGAATGCTGAATCAAGTGACGACAAAGTAGAGTACTTTACCTGTCAACATTTCCAATCCGGAGAATAAGCCCCTAACCGTATGCCTGCCAAGGCGGTGTCTCCCTAGGCATTCCAGAATAAAATCTGATAATGCCCCGACTGCTGTACCCCGTACCCCGTATTTTTACTGCCTCTGCAATACGTCTCATACAATAGCACACCTGCGCGTGGAATAAAATAATACAACACAATACAAAACTGTCCTAGAGATCTAATCCTATTCATGCATGTAGTGATCTATTCATTCAAGAATAATTATAAGCCCCCTGCCCTCCGTCCCTCCGTCCTTCACTTCCTTTCCTTGGTCTTCGAGAGCGAAATAGGGAGGAAAAAGGAGATCTTTCGCAAGCTAAGGCTGGAAGGAAGGAATTCAAGACTTATTGGTGGTGGAAATGAGGGGGGCGGAGATATGCATGGATGGGCGGAGAGAGAGGAAAAGAAAGAAACTATCGAGTCGTACTGATATGAGAAAACCTTTCCCATACCCTCCGGCACGTTGCATACCTTTCCAATACCCTCCTTGGCTGAAGCATGCCCTCTGGGGGGGGACGGGACTATGACCCGGAATCTTGAATTAGCTCTCTACAACTTATAAATACCTTATATAAGGGGTTTGTATGAACTTACGATCAGCTACTAATTTACAATCTCTAGCCTTTTTGGCACAATGGTTGTTTTTTGTTCCTCGTACTGTTGAATTTAATTGTTCATCTGGGTTTGCATAAAGCCACTTGGTTTTGTAGGGTCTAGGAACATAAGGTGAGAACTTATGCCAAATATCATGTCTTTTCTCGGGATTGAGCCCCAAATCTGCTGTTAGTATAGGAGAAATGGAAGGAAATGACTCTAAAGAAAACCATTTCTTACAAAGATCAAACTTGATACTTTATTCTCACATATGAGATAGTACTCATCTTCTTGATCTTCATTATCATCAAATCAGGAATCAGATAAATTGATGAGTGAATGATAATATTCGTCTGGCATCATATTGATCTTGCAAAAAATAAAAGAATAAAAGTAACGAAATTGGAATAATGAAACAGCTGAAACATAGCATACAGTTATTATATTTTGAATATAGTCTGCATTGTTACAAGTTTACATTATAATATCTGATCTGTTGGATCATCATGTTGCATAATACATTCATACTGCTGGCTCTCATAATGGTTGCATTAGTAAAATAATTCATACTATTTAGAAAATGCCTCATAACAAGTTATTCTACTAATGAAATTGCTTCTTAAATATTTTTTAGGTACCCTAAACTCTTCACAAGGTTTCTATGCAATAATAATAAAAAATAAGTCATATTTGGAAATTTATATTTTAAAACTTTTAAAATAAATATTTTTTGAGATCATCAGGTAATGCTCTATATGCTCAGATAGTATCATATGAATTGAAGCAAATTTGTTGCATCAATAGACTTGTACCCTTTACGCTTATTGACACCTACATGATAAAAAAAAAAAAAGAAAAAAAGAAAAAAAACAAAGTTGGCGCTGTTTTCAACTTCAACTCTACCATATTGGGTGTTAAAGCACCCAACAATTCTTCAATAATCTCTGAGTACCTGGAGGGATACTTGAGAGGGTTTCAGATCATTCTATTAATTTTTCAATTTTTTTTTACAGCCTCCAAATATATCAGATGGAGGTGTAGATTAGCATGGTTTGATTTGTTACATGCCATTCTGCTCACCATTTTTGTCACCAGCCTCGTACTTCTTTTCTAAATTTTCATTCCACTCTCTATCTTTTGCCATCTTTCCTTCCCTTTATTTCTCTTATTCTCTTTCCATCTTCACCATATATTCTTTTCACATCCTCCATACTTGCTCTTCCTTTCAATCACCAATTTTTCCAATACTTTTTCAGTCCTCATTCTGCTTCCAACCTCTCCTTGTCTATTCTTTTCCAATCCTCCTTCTCCTTTCCTATACCTTTTCCCAATACTTTTATCCTCATCTCCCACAGTTTATATTTCAAACCCACTATCTCCTTCCAAACTCTTTCCTTTATCTCTAGTCCCCCAGTCCACACTCGTGTTCAGATTCTTCATGCTGGTAACTAGTAGGATGCGATACTCTACCTGCCGCAGATTGTTGTGCACTTTTCAAGAATTCTATGCGGCTCTGTTCGCATGCGATCTCTGCACTACAGCGTATAGAACCATTAATTGGAACAGACAAGGATATATTTGGCTGGTTCACCTTAGACAACTGCTCCATAACTTCTTTCCCAAACTTGCACCCTACGGTGCCCTATCTGATGCTGGGGTATTGTTATCTATCATATCATACCATTTCCTATCATACCGTGCTGTAGGATATTAGACCCTAGGCTCTAAGGGTATGATATCTTAGGGGAACATTGATCATCAGGATCCTCCAGTCCTTTCCCTAGTTGAATTTCACTAACCAACCGTCAACGCCATATCCTCTTATTCTGTTCCCACTAGAACCCGATACCCATGGCCATCCGACGTTATATTCCACCTCGGTCTCGTCCTTTATCATAAGACTCCTCACTTATTCCCAACTGATTATGGGTATCACGTCTCTACCATGCCGACGGTTGTCAACAATTCCCCTGCTTCGGGTTCCTCCTAAATCCATATTCACAATACGTCATGCTCTTTCTCGCCCATCTTACAAATCTCCTTTCACCACTTATTCAAACCCCTTTTCTAGCCAACCCGTACGCTGGCCTTGGTTTGACCGCAGTCATGCTCTCTGGATTGGTTCGGCTTCGCTGGCCCTTGCCATACATCTGGCCTTATCTCCCCCGTTGACTCTCAACACTGGGGAAACTTTCCCTGAGAAAACCACGGAGCAGTTGAAGCTCGATGAATCTGAATGGGAACGCCTGGGGTCACGCAAAGCTTCGCCAGGCCAGCCATTGATCCTCCGCATCCTCAAGAGGGCTCGACTTCTTGTCATCGAATGTGTTATTGAACCGATAGCTACGGGACTTCGGTTTGTGCATTTGGTGGTGATTTTCGCACCTGTTATCTTCGCGATACCCTTGGCTTGTGTCGGCCCCCGGCAGCCAGACCGGAGTAATGAACGTATTGGTACTATTTACTGGTATTCCTTTTTGATCAAATCTATGGAGCGAGCTGGGCCTACATTTATTAAGGTGGGTCCTCTACTGAATTTAATATTTGCACTCTCTCTGTATCTCCCTCGCTAATTTGGGTAGTTAGGACAATGGGCAGCGTCCAGGACCGACATTTTTCCTGCTGAGATGTGTGAAATGATGTCAAAGTTACATTCTGATGCACGCGCCCACTCCCTTCGAGACACGAAACGGACTATATCCCAGGCTTTCGGTGGCAGTCTCTTTGATGAGGTGTTCGAGGAGTTTGACGAGAAACCGTTAGGAATTGGGGCTGTTGCCCAAGTCTATCGGGCTAAATTGAGCCCGCATCTCCTGCCAAGGTTACACGAAGAGGGTGAAACGGATTTTAAGAAAAACCTCCGCCGGAAGGTTGATGTCCTTGTAAAGAAAGCCCCCTATCAAGGTGTCCCTTCCTCGTATGTAGCAGTCAAGGTGCTCCACCCCAAGGTAGATCGTATCGTCCACCGAGATCTCAGAATCATGTACTTCTTTGCATCGCTACTCAACCTGGTTCCAACTCTCGAATGGTTATCACTCCCAGATGAAGTGGACAAGTTCAGCGAAATGATGAGATTACAGATGGATTTGCGTATTGAGGCAAATAACCTCAGCAGATTTCGATCCAACTTTGGAGACAGAACCACAGTCACCTTCCCGATGCCTTATAGCAGTTATACCACGCGAGAGGTCTTGATAGAAGAGTTTGCACACGGAGTCCCTCTCAGTTCGTTTTTGGAATTTGGGGCTGGGCCATTTCGAAAAGAGATGGCAGGCATGGGGTTAGATGCTTTCCTGGTCTGTATCATCTCCTGGTTAGGCATTCCGGTCACTAACGATTGAGCTACCTCCAGCACATGCTGATCATGGATAACTTTATCCACGCGGATCTGCATCCTGGAAACATAATGGTCCGATTCTACAAGCTCCAGCCACTCCCTTCCTTTCCACAGTTCTCATTGGTCGTTCCAGACCGCAAGACTATTGTCAAAAGTGCCAATAATCATAAGGAAGTAACAGACGAAGTCATTTCAAGACTGACGCCTCATCGCGGGAACCCCCAAGAATGGCAAAAGGAACTAAGCCTGTTAGACAATGAAGGCTACAGGCCACAGCTTATCTTCATCGATACTGGGCTTGTGACAGAGCTTAACTCCGTGAACCGTCGTAACTTCCTAGACCTTTTCCGCGCCATAGCCGAATTTGATGGGTACCGCGTAGGTCATCTTATGATTGAGCGTTGCCGTTCGCCCCCAGCAGTCATCGACAATGAAATATTCGCCCTCAAGATGCAACACCTTATTCTAGCCGTGAAAAGCCGAACACTCGCTTTAGGAAACATCAAAATTGGCGATCTGTTGACCCAAGTTTTGCAGATGGTTAGAGTCCATCACGTCCGAATGGAAGGAGATTTCATCAATGTTGTACTATCAATCCTGCTCCTTGAAGGCGTTGGTCGCAGTCTGGATCCAAATATAGATCTTCTTGAAAGGTACGCCGTTTCAGAGGTATTTTAAGCTCTTGGCTGAGATATATGCAGTTCTCTACCCATGTTGAGGTCGATAGGGACTGGGAGTGGAGCCCAAATGCTTGGCAAGGCCGGAAACAGTGACTTTGGATTGCTGAAGGTTTGGATTGCTCTTGAGGCCAGACAGTTTATTAATAGCACTGTGGAGGATGTGGAAAATCTGGTAAAGTATGATCTTTTGAGTCCTAATGTATAAAACAAATTAGGGCCCAAGAATAAATCGGGCCTATGTTTAATCATAAGCCCCGGGGTTTTTGTTTTGGCCATTTCTTTCTGTTTTTTGTGTATACTCTCACTACACCCCGGATGGCATTTAGAAAGATACAATGTTTTAGAGGGGATTCTTGCGGCTTTGGTGGTAGATAATCGGCTCTATAGACCAGCCTGTGTGTTGAGACTTCTCTATCATAGACTAAGAATATCGAATTTTTTTGGTGATACTGGAAATGGCGCTAGGGCTAGTGGCTGGTTGGACCTGAGGGAGGTAAGCGAATATTAGGATTCACGGGTAGTTGCTGGTAACAAAAGGTTTCAATAGGTTTTACCTTGCTACAACTTGTTCTTTCCAACTGCTCAATTATTAAATTTTCAGAAAAATAAGGTTCATTGCGTAGAGTATCTTTTTTTCAAAAATAGTTTAAATATAAAAACGGCTAGTAAAATGAAAATGAAAAAAGTAAATAAAATAATCCAAAACAAAGTAACTTAGTTAGTCTTGATATATGAATGAAAAGTGGAAGTGGCTCTAAATATATTCGACTCCAAGGTGATTCAGTTGCATATAGTATAGTAGATACTTCTGGTTATGTGGAAAGGGTTCTTGGAACATTTGTTAATATCAACATTAGTTAGCATATAAGTCTTCTACATATAAAGATATCCTGAAAGGAGTTGTAATATGATATCAAAGTATCATGGGAAAACTCTCTGGTTTATAAAATATAGTAATATCTAACATTAGGCATCACTTCCAATAGTAGAAAGATAGATCCAAAGGATATCACCATACTGAAAACCTAAAATGAAATTGACCAGATATTAAGATAAAGTATAGGAATATAACTGTAACACTTTATTTGGTAATGCTGGAAATCTTGTATAAATTCAAGTTCTTAGGAGGATAGTTGATTTTCAAAATAGAGTACTCCTGGGCTACACTTAAGCAGAATAATATAAATAAAGTAATATCTATCACCAGTTTGACCTGGAAGAGGACTTAGCTCGACTCAGTGTTCTATAGCACACAACTGTTAAGGGTAGCTGATTCTAAGGGCAAACGAATCAAACTAGGCTTAAATCTTTCTTCGTAAACGGAGAGAGTCTAGGAAGGCTCGTGGGTAAAGATTTTGAGTAAAACTCATGATATTGATAAGATCTCTTCTCCGTTGCTTGATGAGGTGTAAAGCTCGGGAGGCATTTCGATATTTATATCCCGCGTCTGAGTGTTCGCGGACTACATCAAATCTACCTATAACCATGTATCTTCTAACTAATTCCTCACTTCGAATTCTAGAGCGAACCCCCTTTGACCCTGAAAAATCTCTACCCCGCACAGCTAAAGGTGTGATCAGAGCTCTCCTTTCTCCGATGGTGGGTGGGCCCACTCGGTGAGAGATGTTTACCTTCGTTCTGCTGTATAAACTATGACCGTCCAGTTTGGAATCTGCCAATAGTTTCTTAGAACACCAAGGGGCCAACTTGGCTGTCGACCCAATCCGCTTCGTGCCGTGATATCCAGCTCTGCAGAGAGCTTTCAGGATGACTTGTGTTGACGATCGGCCCAATTGCCTTCTCGTCTTCACTGCCTCTCCTTATCAACATGTTCCGATAGGCTTGCTTGCCTATGATAGGCATTCATTTGGGGTTCGGTACTATTCTCTGCGGAATGGGCCGAATACCACTCCCTCCTAGGCTTCCGGACGTTGTTGGTCTCTTGACTTCAACAGGGTGTAACTCTGCGAGTTCTTAACGAAATCGCTTGGTTCTTTTTCCCAGGCGTAGCCAGAGATGCCCTCTTATATACCCTGCGGACAGGATCCGGTCGGACGAACGGCGACGACGTATACGGTGTTACGAGTGGTGCTCCAATATTTCTTCTTTCTATGATTATGAGTAACTGCACAAGGCGCCAGTGCTGTCGTCCGGGGCCAACGTCGGGGCCGGAGGGGGGTATTAGTCTGTGGAGTTTCAAGCCCAGAGCTCTCAAACTGCACCTCAGGGCCCTTGTGGGAGTTATGTGCCTAACACGAGCTCCCTCCTCCGAGGTTTCGCCTCGAATACCTCTGGGTTCGATTTTCCCCCTCTTGCAACGAAGTAAATACTATTATAATACATAGATCCATTATGAACTCGATAGGGTAGGGTGAAAAACCTGCCGCGTTTGCTTGTCCACGCCCGGAAAACCTTTTCCTATCATTCAACTTCTGCCCTGGATGACATTTCCGGATTTTCCCTATGAAACTCCACCACCAATTCTTTAGCATGCTCTAAATGCTCTAGTGGCTCCCAGGTATTTTCATCCTCTGAGCACCCAGCCCACTTAACAAAATATCGTATTTCACGAATTTGTTTATTCCGTCCACGCACCCGTCTTGTGTATGAGATTATTTCACTCTTCACAATACGTTCTACTTCCCACTCCAAGTCCGCGTCAATCTCTTCCGGCTCTGAGGGTGGTTGTTCCCTCTGTGGCCTGGAGGAGGTGCGGTATGGTTCCAACAGGGATACATGGAATATCGGATGGATTTTCCATCGCGGTGATATTTCCAGTTTGAAGGCCCGGTCTCATCTTCTCTCCAAATCTTTGAACGGGCCATAGAGCTTCGGACTAAGCTTTTTCGATGGCCGCTTAGTTCTGATGTTCTTTGCATTGAGCATAACCTGATTTTCAGGTTTGATGTCAGGTTGTTCTTTTGCCTTCCAATCGTAATATTTCTTCATATTATCTCGGGTTTACAATAACGCTTCTTTGGCCTGTTGGTGTATTGTCTTCCTCCAGTGAGCATATAATTGGGCTCCTGGATTTTGTGCTTCTCGTTCCTTCATCCATTCAGTCTGCGGGTGGAAACCATATTTGGCATAGAACGGGGAAAGTCCATGTGCGTTTGTTTCCGAATAATTGTAGGCGTGCTCGGCTAATGGCAACAACTGATACCAGTCATTTTGGTCGTAATTGACAATGTTCCTTAAGTAACCTTCCAGCACTTGGTTGGTTCTTTCGGTTTGTCTATCAGTTTGAGGATGGTAGGCCGTTGACATTTTTCGTTTTATTCCGAGACTTTTGCAAAGTGATTCCCAAAATTCCTCTGAGAACTTTGCATCCATATCGGAAACGATTTCTGAGGGAAGCCCATGTAGCTTCCAGACTTCTCTTAAGAATACATTTGCTATATCCTTTGGCGTTGCATTTCCTTCCAGACTGATGAAATGTGCCATCTTTGTAAACCGATCCACAACTACCATTATTTGCATTCGTCCTTGCGACTCTGGTAGTTGTGTTATAAAGTCGGTGGAAATGGATGACCATGCTGCATATTGCACTTCCAAGGGTTGTAATAGACCATACCTCGCATGCCGCGGGAACTTATTGTGTTGGCATTCGTCACATGAGCGGACGTAATCATTCATCCAGTTGGCTGCCTTTTCAATAGAAGTCTCGTGATGTGATCTCCAAGGTTTTATCTTGACCAAAATGTCCTGCCACCTTGGAGTCATGACATCCTTGGGCAATCGTTGTCCGTAACGCTTCGTTGGCTGGGATATATAAACGGTTCTTGTAATACAGTAGTCCTTCTACTACTGTCCAGTTGGCGGGCAATGGTTTTCCTCCCTTCTCCAATTCTTCCAGCTCGCTCTTGCGCTGCTGCCAGTCTGGGTCCCCTGTGGCCGCTTGCTTGATGTTTGCCAATAATTGCTGGTCATATTTCCTTATATCTGCTTTTGATATTATGGCGTTAGACATCATGCAAGTTGTATGCCCTATTTTGGATTTTTCTTCCCAGTCCTGTTTGTCAAAATACTCATTCTCTTTGTGGTCGGCCTGTAGGTGTGCCACAACTATCGAGGTCTGTTCCGCTCTGCCCCTACGCGGGGAGGGGTCCGAGCTGCCGAAACCGGCACTGCCACGTTCTCTCGGTGCTAGGCTCTCGACTTCCTTTGCTTCCGAGGTATTTATATTTTCTATTACTAATTGCGCTATTTTATCTCCCTCACGCACTTGGCAATCCAGGTCGCTATGGTTTCTCATAATGATTTTCACCTCCCCAGTGTAGTCCGCATCTATTACGCCGCCTCCAATTCCAATTCCATGTTTTGCTGCTAGACCACTTCTGGGTGCTATGCGAGCATATGTGCCTGAGGGTAACCCTACTGCAATTCCCATTTCAACCAGAACCTGGTTTCTTGCGGGTATTATGAACTCGTTGATTGCGTAAAGGTCGTGCCCGGCTGCCATTCGTGATCCATTATTTGGTATCTTGGCTCGGTTGGACAGTAGTTTGATCCTCAGGTTATTTGTTCTTGGATCGGTAGCCATTCGTGTTATTTCTTCTGGTTCATTCATGTATACCAGCGAAATTTGAAAATGTGTAGGCTTGAGTATTGACTGTTCGCTTTGCGCAGCTCCCTCCTCCGGACGGTACTCCGGCCGTCGGCTAGTGCGTCTGGCTTTCCTCCTCGCCTTCCTGGGCGGTAAACAATCTTAAAATTGTAGTTTGCCAGTTGCTGTGCTCACCGAATTTGCCTTGGATTCCAGACTTTTGTGGTTAGGAAATTTTGTAAATTTTGGTGATCCGTATACACGGTTACCGGTTTTTCCGTTCCCACTAGATACTGCTTCCATTCTTTAAAAGTCTCTAATATGGCTAGCAATTGTTTGTCGTGGATTTCGTAATTTCTTTCGGCAGGACTTAGCTTCCTTGAGTGGAAAGCGACCGGGTGTAATTTTTTGTCCTTGAATTGGGACAAAACACAGCCTAACGCAAAGTCGCTAGCATCTGTCTCTACCACTGTTTCCCTTTCCGGGTAGAAGTGACATAGTATGGGGGAAGTCTTGAATCTGTGTTTGAGTTCTACGAAAGCTGCCTCCGGTTCAGGGCCCCAGTTAAATGCTTTAGGGTCTCCCTTCAATGTTTCCGTTATTGGTTTGCAGATTTTGGAGAAATCTTGGATAAACCGCCTGTAGAAATTGGCAAAGCCAATAAAAATTTGCACCTCCTTTACCGATCTTGGTGCTTTCCAATTCTTTATATTAGCAATTTTTCTCTCGCTCATGGTGACCCCATCAACCGCAACGATGTAACCGACAAATTCTACAGTTCCCACATGGAACACTGATTTTGTCGTTGAGACGGCTAGGTCGTATTCTTCTAAGCGAGTCTGAACTCGCTTAACCAACTCGATATGTTCCTTCTCTGTTTTGGAGTAGATAAGAATATCATCCAGGTATACCACAACCCCAGGATCCAAGAATTCACGTAGAATTTTATTCATCATGGCTTGGAAAGATGCCGGCGCGTTTACCAATCCGAATGGCATAACTTTGGATTCAAAGTGACCGTACCGGGTTCTGAACGCTGTTTTCCATTCATCTCCTTCCTTTATCCGTAGGAGGTGGTATCCATCTTTCAAATCGAGTTTAGTGAATATCTTTGCTCCTGCTACTCTATCGCGGAGTTCACTCATTAGAGGGAGAGGGTATTTATTTACGATGGTCAACTTATTTAGTTGACGGTAATCCACACACAATCGCATTGAACCATCTGGTTTTGGGACGAATAGGATTGGAGCCCAGCTGGAGATTTACTCTCGGTAATCTTTCCTTGATCCTGCATTTTTTGCAGGTATTTGCTGAGTAGATCCAACTGATGAGCTGACATTGGGTATATAGGTCCCTAGGGCGGAACTGCTCCCGGTACCAGGTCAATGGCATGGTCGAAGGTTCTGCGACCTGCAAGTTTCTCTGCCGTTTCCGTGGCGAATGCCTTTTTGAACTCATGGTATTCGTGTGGGATTGCCAGGGGATGGGACGGTTGTACCACCTCCGGCATTGTTCGTACCATTTCTATTCTTCCCACGTACCTGGCTTTAGGGTCATGAGCCACAGTTTCGTCCTATTCAAATAATCCTTACATGTCTTGTTCTTCGACATGGGTCTGACATTGTTCATTATTTAAGCGCCATTTCTTTGGATCTTCAATGTGTGTAATGGGGTGTTCCTGATGCCACCAGCCAAAAGGGATAATCAAGTCATATTTCCCGGCTGGTGTAATTTCGCATGTAATGTGCGATCGATGTGCGTTCGTTCCTATCTCTAATAAGATAGGATGAGTGTAATGTTTTCCACCGTCTAGGGCAGTTGTTCCTTCAAATGTGAGGATATTTTTGGTCTCAGCGTGTGTATTGTAAGGAATCCGAA